>JASAND010028369.1:0-75119 GCA_030248195.1 Trissonchulus latispiculum | reverse complement strand
TGTTACTTGTATAATTTTCAAAATTCAATCTATATATATACGCACCCTCCCGCATCTACACTACTCTAAAAAAGGTACTGCCATGGTTTCTTTTGAGGGGGTATATATCCCCCAAAACTTCCTTTTCCTTATTTCAAAAAGCCTTCTTTTCTCCCCCCCCCCCCACCTAACCATTATCTTTTTAAACTTTGAAGTGTCTCAAGGAAACTTGAATAAAATTTTAAACGTTTATAATATAATTTTTTCCGGTTTCACAGTTTTATCGACTTCATAGAACCTACAACCTCATCATTTCACTCCTGAAAAAGTCTGTGCGCTTTGATCTGTTTCTTCCAACCTATATAAACACAACAACAAATATTTTCAAGCCTGTTCCTTCATTACAAGTGGCCGTAGCTCAGTGGCAGAGCAACCAGGCTTTCGAGTCTGGGGGGTCCCGGGTTCAAGTCCCGGCGGGCACTTTCTAAACAGGTTTGAAAATTGTATAATGTTTTCTATGCATACGTACATATGGATGAAAACAGATATATCTTATTTAAATTTAATTTTTAAAATGGAAAACTGATCTAATTTCATTTTTTATATAAATTTAAATTGAAGCTAATTAAATTATTAATCAAAGTATAGAATTAAAGCTATTGAAATAAAAGCTGAAATAAGGCTAAATTAAGCAAAAACGAAGTCAATTTCGCTCCTAAGGAGCGAAAATATTTGAATTTTTATGTACGCTCTACGCGCGGACAATAAAAATTTTCCTTTACGTCTGGTTTCGGGAGGGGCGGCCCCCTTGAATGCTGTATAAATAGCCTGTTTTCCGCACACACTACTATAACCATGCTTACAAGTGCTCAAAAATCAAGTTTTAGCACCAAAAAAGGCGATTTTGATCAAAAAGTTCCGGCGAAGCCGGAAAAATTTTGAAAATTTTGACCAAAAATTCTAAAAATTTGGCAATTTCTGGGCACCTTAGGGTGAGTGGGTGGGGAAGCCCAAAAAAGTGG
Source organism: Trissonchulus latispiculum (assembly GCA_030248195.1). NCBI lineage: Eukaryota > Metazoa > Nematoda > Enoplea > Enoplida > Ironidae > Trissonchulus > Trissonchulus latispiculum. Next base: position 74,118 of record JASAND010028369.1, on the reverse strand, counting down.
GGGTGGGGCCGAGTGGTGGGTCCAAAAAGTGGGGGGCGCCACCCCCCGCCCCCTTCCAGTAGAATATACCCAGGATTAGAACTTTAAATGTATTTCGCGTACTTAGATCTTTCTTCTAAGCCCATTTTGTGTTCTCTAGGTTGTACCGTTAGGCCGGTATAATGCAAAAAGTAGCACCCCACACAGGTCTCAAAAATTGTCGTAGCGATATTCTGGCACTTCCGGTGTAAAAATCAACTCTTTTTAGCTAGTATATAAGCAGGTTCCCAAAAAAGATCGGTGACAAAGTTCCCAAAAAAACCAGTGCCAGATCTCCCAGGTACTTCGACTGATTCGAGCCAAATTTGGCGCATAACAAGTAGAAGTCCTTAGTAATATAATATGTAAGTTTGGGTTATATAGCTTGACTGGTGAAGCCGGGGCGCCAGCTAGAAGACAACCTCCCCAAAACCACCCTCGGACAAGTTTCGACATGGTGTTGGAAAAATTGTCTCAAAACCACAACGGAAAACCCGGTAAGTCCCAAATTGTGGTTGGTAGGTTAGGTGTCCAAGTACTCACGATACCACATATCCCAGCCCCTCTGGCTCCTACGCTGTGGCCTGGGCCTCCCGGCTTTTTTTGGGAACAAATTCCCAAAAAAAGCGAGTTCGTACTTTGAAAAAATATATAGGTCACAGCAGCCACCGTAATTGTTTTTTCTGGTGATATTAACGCTGTTTTAGAACGTCTTACCCCAAAAAACACCATAATAACTTATATTTCGAATCTTTGAGGTGATTTGACTAGCCCAGACAGCCTGACTGCTCGAATCTGATTGGCTAGATGACTTACGTGGTTTTTCCACATCTGATCTGCTTTCCTGTCAGATCCTTACCATAGGCAAAGCCACGTAAGTAATGTATCCTTTCACATTGCACACTACAACACTAGTATTATTATATAAGTCCAAAAACCTGGTTAATTGCCTTTTTTGAAATTTCATGTGTCATTAAAAATGCAGCATCAAACGAACAGGTTTCATAAAGTTTAACACAAACATAGGGCAATTTTTGGAAAAGGCTAAAAACGCTATTTGATAAAACGTATTAGCCTATCATTAAATCCGCTTGTTTTTGGCGATTACTATAAAACTAGCGCAATTTCTAGCAGTATTTTAGAAAAATTTGAAAACTTTCGCCCCCCCCCCCAAATGAGTCGCCCCCCGAGGCCCCCCCAAAAGAGCCCTCAAGAAAAGTTGCCTAGAATAAGCCCAGGTGAGTGCGCCAGAGCATTAGAAATCGTGCCGTATAAGTTCCATTCGTTGATAATATAGTTTGCATCTGGTTGCCCTGCAGTAGAGAACTGCTGAAGTGCAGCACGGCCTATAACTAGCAACAGATAAATAGCAGTCGTCTGAAATTCTGCAGGCAATACAGAATTGCATTAGAAATCGTGCCGTATCAGTTTCCTTCATTGGTATGGTCATTGACAGATCTGGTTGCTATGAGTCCCCGTGTAATAACCTTGTCCTTATTTCAAAAAGTCTTCTTTTTTCCTCCCCCTCCACCTGACTATTATCGTAGAATTTACGTGGAATTGGCTGTTAAAATCCACCCTCCAGCAGGGAAATGGCACTTTCATGGTTTTTAGCCCCTAGCTAGCCAGGGACGCAAAATTATTTACATCTGACACCATACGATGATGCAGCCTCCTCGACAGTACCGTGCTAAGTGTCGAATTGTTTTCCTGTTTGGTTGTAAAAAATTTTCAAAAACATTTGGGTGAGTTTTCCCCCTGCCACATTTGGTAATGCGCCAGACAAACGGTTCATCGGATCGATCTAATTTTTGCGGTGTGCAAAGAGGAAGACTTGCCATCGTTTGCTGATATTTGCAAAACTATTTAGCCCAACCCAGGCAAAAGTTACATTGATCCACACTTTTGCAAAATTTTGGAATGGTTGGAGCAAAACGTAGGTGTCATTTTCAAAATGTCAAAAAATGAGCAGGAGTGAACCCAATGACTTGATCTTTGCACACACAGGTAAGAAAGAGTCGCGCTATCTGCTGCTATGTTTTGGAGCTCATAGCTCCAACCCTTGGTCCAGGAGGCGGGTGGGTTTCCCCCCCCCCGTGGCTATTCCTAAACAACAGCCCGGTAAAAATCCAGCGCGCAATTCAGTCTTACTTAACCAAAGCTGTTTTGCAAAGAAGTTGTTGTTGTTGTAGATCCAAAACTTTCCCACTTTTGGGGAAGCAAATATCGGGTAGTGAGATCTCCAGCCGTGTGCAGCTAAAGCATTTATGCTGCCGACCCCAAATTTTCACAACTGCCAACATAATCATAGGGGTGGCGGTAGAGACCCCTATAATGTGAGTGAAAATGGACGAATGATAGTGTAAAACAAGGCTGCGCAGGTTATTGTACGCTGCGCTGCGCCCTACGCTGCGCCCGTCAAAAAATTGTATACACGTGTCGAGTTTAGTATATATATATATATATATATATCAGTGGCGCAGCCAGGTCTTTGTGACGGGGCATGCGGACGTAGGGTATCCAAGGAGGGGGGGTTTGGGAGTTTGAGTTCCCCTTTTCTTCCGACCCCCCCCCGGGATTTTGAGTTTTTAGTGGATCGGGCCCCCAACCAGAAAGCAACTACAACAGCACAACTAAGCATTTTTGTGTCTGCGGTTGTTGACTGATCAATTCTTGAAATTGTTCGCGCTTATTAGCCCTAATGTTTAACAGTTTCGCGCGTGCTTTGTTTTTCTATCGTGATTTTTTATGAATTTCCGTTTCTTGGACGAAAATTTTTATATATATAAGTGACAAGTGGAAAATCAAAAGCAATAACTGCATATCATGAGGCATTTCGACGAACTTCAAAATGAGCCAAGAATCTCTCTAGCCCTTACAGTAGGTGAGATAAACGACCAAACCGCGATTAAAAAAACAATGCCGGCGAAACCTCACCCTACTGTTTTTTGCTTGTAGTGTGCCAAAACAATTTCGATTGTTTTTCCATTCAAATGAGCTGGTTATATTTAGTAGAACTACATAAAGATTCCAGCCTTTTTACAAAAATCCTTTTTAAATTGGCTTTTGAAAATCTCTCTTGTTTGTGTTTAAGGTACTGGTATCGCGTTGTACAAATTTGACCTTACAGGCTCCAGTTCATTACGCAAATAGATGAAACTTTCAAAATATAGTATTTTGGTGCTCTTTAACATTCTGGGACCAGTCCCGCATTTTTAGATGAAAAGATTATTATTATTCTGTCAGTGCGTAGTCGCCACACCGGATTGGTTGTTATGGCTGGAAAGAGGGCACACCTGGGCTGGCCTGAGGTGGCTTCGTCAAAATCACAAGCTAAACGACTGCCCGTCAATAAGAATTCTCAGCGACTCACTATCGGCGATTGAGCGTTTATCCGGTATTCAACCGACAGCTGTGATCCAACTGGAATGGGAAATAGGGGAGCACCTTGAACTCCGTCCTGGCGCTGTCTGAAATCCGAGTGGAAGACTTTTGGGTTTCCAGCCACTGTGGAATCCATGGCAACCAGCAGTTTGACAGACTTTCGGAAAACGGTAGCAACCTACCCCAAGAAGCCGTTGCCATTGATATACATGTATATGCCGACCGCTGCAGCGGTTCTGAGAAGAAGATCGGCAGAGTCTTGGCGTGGCGAGAACAACTTGTACACGAAAGAACTAAAACTATTTTCGAAGATCGTGGTCCAGTTCCACCTGAGCTGGAATATGGCCTTTTCGAAAAGGCAAAAGATCATATCCTGTCGCTCCTGCGTACCGGGAAAAGTTTACTACTGGCCCAATACCGCAACCAAATCGACCCCAACGGCTGTCCCTCGACCCTATGCCCTGATTGCCCAACTGAAGACGAGACACTTGGAGCCTGTCCGGCAGAGGCTTCTGAACTGTTCTGATGGTCTGGCTCTCCTATGGAAGAACCCCACCGGGGTCCTGGGTTTCCTTGGGGTACCGGGCATACCTAGCCCGGCAATATGGCCTGCCACAAGGATGATGATGATGATGATTATAAAGGGGGGAGGGGGGCTTGGAACCGCCTCCGTGGGAAATCCGATGGACACGGACCCCATCAAATGGAGATCCCCACAGGTGCCCCCTGGAATCCGTCTGGTCAATGGCGCAAATGGGTTCCAAACTCCCGGGAACATAGAGTCCTCAAATTATGCTACGGAGCGGTTGGGTCCAATCCCCCCACATCATTTCCATCCCGGATTCTCTGATGTGTGGACCTGACTATGCAAAGACGTGTGCTGGGCCAGTAGATGCCGAAGTGCCCTCTTGTATCTTTTCTAAGCCGATGGAGCCCGGAAATAAACAACAACAATATATAACAGGATGAAAGAAGGCACCAAAACGAACATTTTTGCTTTTGCAACCTTTGAGCTGTCTCTAGTGGTTAAGTCAGCATAAGCCAAAAACGACTTTTGGGGAAAAAATTGTGATTTTCGAAAAAAATCAGTTTTTCAAAACGACTGCCAAATCTTACAGACAGTTTTGTCTTCTTTATACTCAATCCATACACGGTCTAACTGCACATTTAATTAATGCCTATTAGCTGGTATTCATTGCTTTAAGCTAGATATTTGGCCGAAAGACTATTTTAGCAAAACTGCGATTAGTTTGTTTGAACATCGATTTCTCAAAAACTACCCAATGGATTCGCGTAATTTTTGGCTGGATAAAAATTCGCCCTATTGCGGAGGGTCAGTTTCTTGGTTTGAGCTAAAACATCTCCAGTTGCGAGAAAACTGAATACAAAGTTGCGAAATTTCGGGTCACAGTACATTCGCTTTATTTTCTGGAGTATTGTGAAATTTTGAGCCAAATCCAAGAAACTGTCCCTCGACCCACATGTCCTTCATATCATGGCACAAGAAGAAATTTCGGCGGGTTCTACAGTTTTGAGAAATCGAAGTTCAAAAATTTTTTGGTCTATATTCATCCTGACAGATGTCAGTACATATGTAAGAAAATTTTTGAAAATTTTTGCTAATTTTGTTAGTTTCGTAAGCTTATGTGAATGTACAGATTATAAGCTTTTAAACCGATGTATAAAGTTTTTTCCCAACTGCAAAAATTGCGAAAGTTACAGCGTTTCAAAAAATAACCACAAAAGCACTGCAAGGATACCACCACCCCCACACGTAAAACATACGTACATAGGCATATACTTTAGAAGTTTTTGAATATTGCTGTTTTTGCAGTTATAAATTCAAATTTAGTTAGCGCAGACGACGCAAATTTGTTCTCTTCTTCTTGCTCTGCTTTGATGAAATTAACTTTTCTAACCTTCACTCCAACTCAGACGGGGCAATAGTGGCCGCATGCCCCGCATGCCCCCTGGCTGCGCCCCTGGCAATTTCCTTAAACCATCAATTAAATGAATCAAATTTTGAAAATTTGATAAGAGTTTCGTCAAAGCTACTAATTACATGCTGAATGGTTTTATACGTACAGATATTCGTTAAAGGAAGCGACTGTGGACTTATATAAATAGTTGTCTGAATTTGTATTCAAGTTTCAGCCGATGTGAGATAGCATGGGACTATATTTGATTTTCCGTAAACAGTGGGATAGAATGGAAACAACAATTCTCTGGTGGGATGACCCTTAGAAAAAAATCCAATTCGTCAACTCTGCGTTAACTAAATCAACAGACTCGGAAGATAAATTATCACGGATTTGGCTACTTCTTTTATATTTTGATAGAGACAGAAGTCTCGGCCCTCAACTTGGCTGTGCAGAACATACCATGGTGTATTAAGCATATAATTTTAAGCTGACTTAGCTTCTTCTATGATCCCTTAACCGAGATTCAATTAGGGAATTAAAGAACATATCCGTAACTACTGAAAATAACCCATAATATTCCGGCCAACCTCGTCTATTAAACTTAGCTTGATTAGAACATCAATTAAACTAATGCAATCAGAATCTCCAAAAACTTACCCAAGACGGAGAGTAAAGCTCAATGTACGAGTCATTAGAAGAAAAGGTCTCGAACCCAAGTTAAGAATATAGCTGCTAGATTAGAGTAGATTTTAGAATTAACATATTATTTTGAAGTGAGAACAAGCCTGGCAGTGAGCCACAAAGGTGCCAGTCACTATTACTAGGGTGTTGAACAAATCAGGTTACCGGCTCACAATACCCATTAAGTGGCAACTGTGCGAAGTGCGTTGCCTTCGAGTAGAAAACACCAGGAATTTGCCCGTTGCGATGGTCCGTCAGAGTGAAATCGCTCCTTGTTGAAGTTTTTTGATCAACGACGTGTGAGCAAATCAGTAGCAAAGCACTGGACGCTAATGGTATCGGCAGTTTACTTACATTAACAAGACAGTATTTTATCACCGCTATCCTAGACGCAAACTCGGTCAAAACAGTTCAGCCAATCACAAAACTTTACTGAAAAATCAGCAGAAGACAACATCCAGCGATGTAAATCACTTTTAAAATATTGCAAGCACAGAAATTTTACTTGCATAAACTGTAAACCAACGAACCAACGTAAAAAATTAGAAGCAGAAATTTTGGATTAGATAACAGCTTTTTCAAAAAACAAAGATAATACAGTCACAAAAGTTAGGTACCAGTATATCATCGGAATACAACATCAATACCAGAATTGTCATCTTACGTTTGCTATAATACCTGCATTTCCACAGAAATTTGCATTGAAAGTCAGTAGAATAGAGAGTAAAGTACCAACAACGTTTCGTGCAATTTCGATATTTAAAAACTGACTAGTATGGAACTATACCTTAGTAGAATCGACAGGTGGTACAACAACGGGTGAAGTGCGGACAGGACTGAAGGTATATTTTAGCTCTAGTTCGTTCGCGAGTCTGCAAAATTTTGCAATTTTCTGAACGATGCTTCAGTATATTAATGATTTAAAGCTTTAATATGTACTTGAAAAACTTATTAAGTAATTAAGTACACCAATGCTAGCAATTATCTACGAGGATCCTCGGTTATAAAAATCCCAGCATGCATTTTTACGAAAATAAAACAAATTTTCATCTAACACGAAGGAATGGAAAATTTCAAAACGGTACGTTACAGCACATTGTTATACGCTAAAATAAAAACAATACTTCGCACAGAACCACAGGTCAAAAAATAAAGTGACAAATTAACAAAATGGTGAACACTACATGTTATGTATCAACGTAATCAAAAATATTCAAGAGCACAGTCAAGATGCAGTTGTAGGATCCCCTTCCCCTGCTTTATCTGAACTGGATTCACCCTGTCCGTTCTCGGCAGGCTTGGACTCAGGTTCAGGATCGTCTCCAGTAGCGGGAGGAGCCGGTGCACCACCAGACTTATCGTCACCATCTTCCAGATCGGGCATTTCTAAATAGTCCCGAATTTGAACGTTTCATGTAGTTTACACAATATTATTAATAGCATTTTTACACAGTTCTTAAAAGTAAAAATCAGGATAAGAATCGCATTCAGAGAAGCAGAGAAAAGATTGTCTTGCAGGTAAAAGTTTGATCTTGTTCAAGCAGAAGTCTGCGAAAAATAAGGTAGTGTGCACAGTAATTCATTAGGGCATCAAACAAAACTACAACATACCATCATCATCGCTATCAACGTCTTCCTATAAAAGAAATAAAATGCTTATTAAAGAACATACTACAAACAACATAAAGTAGTTTAAAAATACATCGCATAATACTGAAATGCAGAACCAACGCAACCAGCCTAGACATATACGTACGTGACATACAGATACAAACCAATCAATACAAAGGCGATTAATAATTAGTAGAAAGGACAACTTACAAAATCTCCCATATCACCACCCATTCCACCCATTCCACCCATGCCCATTCCACCAAGGCCACCTCCCATCTGCTGCATCATCTAAACAGCAATATTATTGTATCAGCTATCTGTTTGTTGTACGTATGTATTCTCAACGTGTATCCTGTAACTGCACAAAACCTTCCCACTTAAGGGGGCGCTTGCATTATCGGGATTATACATATAAAATTTAGACCGATAGCTCAGTTATAAAGAAATCTGCTTCAAACTTACTTTGGTTGGCGGGAGACATCTTCACAGCAAAATTTTGGCAACGGAGACCACGTGCTTGTCCTTTGTTCAGTATAGCTTAGAATTTCGAAATTTTATTAAAGCTGCAAACGACAACGTAGAATGCACTATATGAAAGAGCATAAAAAGCCGGTTACAACGATGTGCATATCTTTCCTGCGTGGTTGCAGTCAAAAGTTACAGGCGGTTGAATAAATGACAAAGTTACGTTTACCATTCCCAACGCGAATGCTAATGTAAAAACCAATCGTTCGTAAATGAATTTTACAGGGCTTTTCACGTTGCTTTTGTGTTGGATTTGTTTATTTATTTCTATGAAATACACTGTGCAACTTGTTAAAAGACATAATATTTGCGAAAAATTGAAGAGATTAGAGCGAAATTTTTCATTTTGATTTTCTCATAAATGCTACGACCAAACCCGCTTAAATTTTGCATGCACGTTTATTTGACGGGATTCGCAGGGGCAATTTTTTTAGTTTTTGTTTAAATCGTATATTCCGTGAGATCATGTCTTTCAAAATTTTCGAATATTCATAAAATTTCTCAAAACTGCATAAAATCGAAAAACTGAAAAATTGCCCCTGCCTTATGTTCATTTACGCATTTGTGCCAAATTTGAGCTAATTTCTATTTAGCCTGAGTGACAGCGTTTTAAAAATTTCAGCTTATCCCTCTTGTGTAGGTCACAAGCCAAGCACTGGATTATTCAAATTCTACATATTGTTAGCATTTAGCACCAGCTACTTATGCTGAACGTTTGGAAATAGATTCCTTGGGAAAATAAACTCAGGAGAACCCTTCCCGGTAATGCAAGCGCCCCCTTAAGGGGGGGGGGGGGGGGGGGGGTTCCAAATTTCGGTCATTTTTTTCGACTTTCTCCGATCTCGCTGATTTTACCATATTTTATGGTTCAAACTGAATATTTTAACGAGTTTTTGAAATTAATGTCGTAAATTCGCACGGATTGTTGAGTAATTTGACCTCAGATGTCACTTTTCATATTGCAAGTTAGAGAAACGCGAATGGTTCCCGGATTCGCCCAAACTTTTATATCATATTTTGGCCATGTTTCGAACTGTAGATTTTAGAATCAGAATTTGATTTAGGTTTTTAGAAATTTGTAATGAATTTTTGAAATATTAAAATTTAATGTCTTTTAAATTTGGTGCCAAATTTTAATATTTCAAAAATTCATTACAATTTTTTAAAGACCTAAATCAAGATTCTCATTCCTACAAATCACAGTTCTGAAACATGGCAAAAATATGATATAAAGTTTGGGCGGATCCTATTTGCCATTCGCGAGATTTCTCTGGCGCACGTGAAAAAGTGACAACTTTTCACATCTCCTATGTTTAACACATAAAATCTCAACTTTGAGGTCAGTTCTCACTAACAACCGTAAGACTTACGACATTAATTTCAAAAACTCGTTAAAATATACAGTTTGGACTATGAAATATGTAAAAATGAGCGACATCGGACAAAGTCGAAAAAAATGACCATAAAAAGGACCCCCTTAAATAAACCTCAGAACCAGGATGTTATAGTACTGAAGAGAAAGTCGGCTGACCAAAATAAGGCTGTTCTGCGTTCATAAAGCTACTTTCACTTTCAAATAAAACGAATCCGTCAGGTAGCTACTCTGATCAGAAAGAAAAAATTGCAGTTTCTAAAATGGGTACTCATTACTCAACTATATAATAAATCTCTAATTTGCAGCAATGGACTAAACAGAGGGTAAACAGGTTTAATCAAAAAGATTCCGACGTTGTCCTGACCTGAAGCCATGGTGATAATTTGAACAAACAAATTTCTCGAAAATGGTAACTTTTGGACAGGTTTCTGTCTGATATTGCTTTAACCAAGCTCAATATTATTTCGTAAAAGCGACTTGTACGCACATTTCGGTGATCTGTTTCCGAGCAAAACAACCCATCTGGTGTCTCGCACCGAGAAGCTCAAATTCTCCCCCAGAAAAAAGTCCCTAAAAATACACTGGCGGAGTAAGTGGTTTTGGAGGGGAAATCGATTTTCTGGGGCCTCTAACGACAAAATACACGCTGCAGAGAGCCAACCAATTTGAATTGACCCCCCGACTTATGACCTGAAGCAAAAATTGAGCTTGATTCATCCTGTCTTTACTAAAAGTTTGCATAAAAATAAAAAATAAGTTTGCTACACCCAGAAAAACAGATATTTTGAATTTTCTGTAAATTATTTTAAATTCTACAATTTAAAAAAGGGAATATCACGGGGAATCCGATGAATACTAAAATATACTGTACAGGTGGATCCATTTTCGAAACATATTTTATGTCAAATTTTCCTTTCAAACATTAAAAAATGCGCGCTTCTTTTAAGAAAACCCCTCACAATTGGGAAAAAGAATTCAAAAGTAGCAACAACTCCACAAAAATAGGTTCGCTCAGAATTCGGATAGGCCACGATAGCTCATCACCAGGAATCATTGCGCCAGAACCGTTCTCCAATGTTATCCAACTGATAAAAGCAGAAACTGCATGCTTATAAAGTGCTAAAAATCGCAGAGGAGGGTTGTCTTCAGTATCCGAACAGATACCGTGAGACGCCGTATCTGTTGCGTCCGTTATGCTAAAGTGCAGAAAACGTTCCATGCATAACCCACATACCGGAGCCCCAGAAAAGGGGCAGCGATCGCCAGCCTTAGCCGAGGAAAATGGACAACCTTCAATGTCCCTGAACTTAGCAAACTTGTCCTCCTTCTATAAATGTTAATAGGTTTCCAGCATAAACATGCAAGTAAGTTTATCTACTATAAAACAGCTTAGCCCAAACTGCATATAGAGTGCAGTCAGTGAAACGGGGAAAGAAAATTTGCGCGTAAAGACAAAAGGAAGACTCGAACCTATCGGCAACAAATTATTTCTTTCCCTAAAAGTGTCTACCGCCGCCATGGTAACACCTAGAGTGGTCGGTTTAATGTGAGCTACATCCGACGTAACTGTTACATACCAGAAAAAGGATGACAAGATAAGACTGATGCATCTAACGTTTTGATTTTAGGATGTGTACGCAAATGTAATGCAAAATAAATCTGGACGATATACTAAGGCAGACTCCACACCTGTGCATAACTTTTCGCAAAACTTAACCGATATAGTTCAAATATGATATCGATGCACTTGAATGCATTGCTGATCGATCTGCAGCAAAATATTACATGGCTTAGATTTCTAAGGGGGGATCAAGGAGAACCAAAAGGTTTATCTCCAATTTTGTTAAAAAGTTGCATAAAGTGGTTTTCCAGGTAGCTAAATACAACCATTTTTTGATCCAGCTTTTCGTTAGCTTAAATTTTTAAAGTTTTGCTGGAAATCGATCAGAATGTATACAAATGTATCGATATGAAATTGAACAAAATCGGTTAAGTTTTGCGAAAGTTACGAACAGATGGGCGTCTGCCTTAGTATAACCTAATCCGACATGAATCGCTTTCACTACCGATTACACGTAGTTGTACGTATAAAAAAAACAGCAAAGGCAGATGCACATCTTCTTTTCCAAGGCGAATTTCTTCTCGGTAGGAGAAATCAAGGGAGTTCATAATCATTTTTTAAGTCTTACACATACATTTAAGGGAGATCACTTTCGTCAAAAATCGATAGTCACGGATTTCGCTCATTTTCACACATAATATGCCCCATATGTTCTCAAAAATAACCAAGAATATTAATCGAATAATTAATATCGAAATCAAACTGTGACAGAGTTATTCAGGTTCAAATCCGGAAATCTTGAAAATTCCGGTGATGAGCCCTGCAAGGTCAGGTGGAGACCAAACGCGACCGAAAACAGGGTTAACCGATACACCAAATTAAAGCCTTTACTAAGGTATATAATATTTAAGTGCAGACGTGGCTCAAGGCCAGCTATCCAGGCGTTCATAATGCATGCTTAAGTGATGCACTGACCTAACCTTGCAGGACTGCCCAATATAACTTTAACTCGTTTTATCATGCACAGTAATTTAGACCCATGGTTCTATGAGAAACGTTGCTTCTCGTTCCATTATCTATCGATTGATACCCAAATTGTCTATATTTGGAAAAATTGGCATTTTCAGCTATAAAGATCAAAATAAAAGCCGCCACAGCAGTCATGTTCAATATTGGCGCATTTGTTTTGGCCGCATTATGTAAAAGACATGGATATATTAATTAATCTGCCATGTTTGGTGGTTTTTAACCACATAATGAGTGAGAAATTATCAAAAGAATGTGAAAATTATGAAAATTGGCCATTTTTAGCAAAATTTGATGTTTTGTGGTTTTTTGAGCTTACTGTAGATGCTAGAAACATGCGAGTACTTTCATAAGACGTGGTTTTATGCGTAGTGCAGCTGACTATTGGCCGTTTTTCATGGTCCAAAAAATGCCCGATTTTCCACAATTCTGACTTTTAAAATTCGCCAAAAATCCAATACTCGACCGAATCGCTTCAGAGGAGATAGCTGCACTTTACAATATGTCCTTAATGGTTCTGAAAAGGTTTCAGAGCTCTGGCTCTATACAACGAAAAAAGTTTTCTGCCACAAACTTTTTAGAGTAACTTTTTCATTTTCCTATGTTTAACATATGTCGAAGTCCTTGAGGGCTGTACAGCGTAGAACAATATTCGCAACCGTCTGTTTCGACCCTACAAAATTGTGAAAACAAAAATCGGAGGTCGAAAATCGCAAAAAATGGATTTTACGTATACTCAAGCGGTCGCATTCTAAATGTTTATTATGTTTACGTTTATGTTTATATACAATAATTTGATATTTTGACGGGGACAAAACTGCTGTCACCAACAGATAATGCCTTGTCCTTCCAATCAAACTCGCACCACCTCTTCGGGATCTTCCGTCTTACATAATAAATTGTGCTCATTCCCGGAGTTGAGGTCCCGACTCATCCGCTTGGGGCGGCCAGAATGGCTACAAAATAGGCGAGTAAGTGGAATTCTCCCGCGTGAGACTCTCTAATTCAATCCAATTGTTCTTAGTAACGTATTTTCACAAGTATTACGTTTAGTAGAATGCACGGTGCTTCACATACATAACTTAGGTTGCAGAAATCATATTATTGACCAAAATTCCAAAGGTTCAAACACTGTCAAAACCCAGCTACCCACTACCGCCGAAAGGCCGCGCCGCGGGAAAGGACACTTAGCCTGAACTAGCAAACGCTTAAATGTTATAGGTCACTAAACATGCAAGTAAGATTATTAAACCAGCCAAAACGCATTAGAGTGCAGCAGTGAACGGGAAAGAAACTAAAGACAAAACGAACTCGCAACAAATAAAATACCCCCTAACCTGACGGAGCTAGTTTGACTCTGTTCATTGCTTGATACTGCCTTAATTTTTCCTACTTGGGTGTCATGATTTAGAAATTAAAATTGCAAAAAAATTCGATAAAAATCTGCGGAAAATACGGTAAATATTTTGAAAATTTGGTTTCTGAGCGATTTTTTCAGTCACGCCTTCGTTCCAAAGGAGTGGGCAATAGTGGTGTCTATGAGGGCTCGCCTATAAAAGTCCCGTTTTAATGAGATTAATGTCGATGCTAATAATACACGTAATTCCCCTACCTATGTTATTGATCTATATATAGGGCGCACGTCGAATTGTTTCCGAAAGAGCTATTCAGTATGTGATCCCTAAGAAGGAACCTGGTCCTTTCTGGCCTCGACTGCTCAAAGATTCTAAAAAGGTACATTGGGTCAAAGTTGATTTCAATAAATGGAAAGATGAAGACGATTCAGACGATGACTTGGGCCGAGAAGGAGGAGACATGGATTTTAGCAGTGTAAGTAGCAGACGAACGTGGGTAGTTGGTTGGTGACAGGCGGTTATTTTCCTATTTCTTGGTCCCAGGCGCTAATAATTAGGAAGTTTTGACAGTTGTTTGAAGAAAACCTTTGGAATTTTGAAAGTCAAAAATAGATAGTGAAATTTTCTGCATACCTAAAGTTATTGTAAAATGTGTAAATGCACCGTTGCATCTCTACTAATACGTATATACTTGTGAAAAGAAATACGTTACTAGAGAAAACAAAGAAATTGCGAAAATTGAGAAAGATTAAGTAAAGTATGCTCTTCACTGCTGTGTGACTGATATTTCCTACAATTTACTAATCGACCTAAAATTTTTGTAAAGCCTATTTTCTTGGTCCTGTCTAGCCTTAGATGTCGGAAACTATTTGAGTTTTCGAAAATAATATGTTGATCCTTCATTAAACATTCTTTAATTTCGAGTGATATTGAGCACAATTTATTATGTAAGACGGAAGATCCCGAAGAGGTGGTGCGAGTTTGATTGGAAGGACAAGGCATTATCTGTTGGTGACAGCAGTTTTGTCCCCCGTCATAAATATCAAATTATTGTAAGTAATAAACATAAACGTAAACATAATAAACAATGTTTAGCACAATATGCAGACCGCAACTTTGAGGTAAAATGACGTAAGGGGGGTCAATTTTTTGCCGATTTTTCGACCATCTCCGATTTTGCTCTTTTTCACATATTTTGTAGTCCCCATGGGTCCGCGAAAGAAGACAAGAGCGGTTTGCGAAATATTGCTTCTATCGTTCTGTACAGGCCCTCAAAGGTGACTTCGACATATGTTAAACATAGGAAAATGAAAAAGTTACTCTAAAAAGTTTGTGGCAGAAAACTTTTTCGTTGTATAAGAGCCAGAGCTCTGAAACCTTTTCAGAACCATTAAGGACATATTGTAGAGTGCAGCTATCTCCTCTGAAGCGATTCGGTCGAGTATTGGATTTTTGGCGAATTTTAAAAGTCAGAATTGTGGAAAATCGGGCATTTTTGGACCATGAAAAACGGCCAATAGTCAGCTGCACTACGCATAAAACCACGTCTTATGAAAGTACTCGCATGTTTCTAGCATCTACAGTAAGCTCAAAAAACCACAAAACATCAAATTTTGCTAAAAATGGCCAATTTTCATAATTTTCACATTCTTTTGATAATTTCTCACTCATTATGTGGTTAAAAACCACCAAACATGGCAGATTAATTAATATATCCATGTCTTTTACATAATGCGGCCAAAACAAATGCGCCAATATTGAACATGACTGCTGTGGCGGCACCTTTGATCTTTATAGCTGAAAATGCCAATTTTTCCAAATATAGACAATTTGGGTATCAATCGATAGATAATGGAACGAGAAGCAACGTTTCTCATAGAACCATGGGTCTAAATTGTTGTCTGTGCATGATAAAACGAGTTAAAGTTATATTGGGCAGTCCTGCAAGGTTAGGTCAGTGCATCACTTAAGCATGCATTATGAACGCCTGGATAGCTGGCCTTGAGCCACGTCTGCACTTAAATATTATATACCTTAGTAAAGGCTTTAATTTGGTGTATCGGTTAACCCTGTTTTCGGTCGCGTTTGGTCTCCACCTGACCTTGCAGGGCTCATCACCGGAATTTTCAAGATTTCCGGATTTGAACCTGAATAACTCTGTCACAGTTTGATTTCGATATTAATTATTCGATTAATATTCTTAGTTATTTTTGAGAACATATGGGGGCATATTATGTGTGAAAATGAGCGAAATCCGTGACTATCGATTTTTGACGAAAGTGATCTCCCTTAAATGTATGTGTAAGACTTAAAAAATGATTATGAACTCCCCTTGATTTCTCCTACCGAGAAGAAATTCGCCTTGGAAAGAAGATGTGCATCTGCCTTTGCTGTTTTTTTATACGTACAACTACGTGTAATCGTAGTGAAAGCGATTCATGTCGGATTAGGTTATACTAAGGCAGACGCCCATCTGTTCGTAACTTTCGCAAAACTTAACCGATTTTGTTCAAATTTCATATCGATACATTTGTATACATTCTGATCGATTTCCAGCAAAACTTTAAAAATTTAAGCTAACGAAAAGCTGGATCAAAAAATGGTTGTATTTAGCTACCTGGAAAACCACTGTATGCAACTTTTTAACAAAATTGGAGATAAACTTTTTGGTTCTCCTTGATCCCCCTTAGAAATCTAAGCCATGTAATATTTTGCTGCAGATCGATCAGCAATGCATTCAAGTGCATCGATATCATATTTGAACTATATCGGTTAAGTTTTGCGAAAGTTATGCACAGGTGTGGAGTCTGCCTTAGTATATCGTCCAGATTTATTTTGCATTACATTTGCGTACACATCCTAAAATCAAAACGTTAGATGCATCAGTCTTATCTTGTCATCCTTTTCATAGTATGTAACAGTTACGTCGGATGTAGCTCACATTAAACCGACCACTCTAGGTGTTACCATGGCGGCGGTAGACACTTTTAGGAAAGAAATAATTTGTTGCCGATAGGTTCGAATTTTTGTCTTTACGCGCAAATTTTCTTTTCCCGTTTCACTGACTGCACTCTATATGCAGTTTTGGCTAAGCGTTTTATATTAGATAAACTTACTTGCATGTTTATGCTGAAACCTATTAACATTTATAGAAGGAGGACAAGTTTGCTAAGTTCAGGGACATAGAAGGTTGTCCATTTTCCTCGGCTAAGGCTGGCGATCGCTGCCCCTTTTCTGGGGCTCCGGTATGTGGGTTATGCATGGAACGTTTTCTGCACTTTAGCATAACGGACGCAACGAATACGGCGTCTCACGGTATCTGTTCGGATACTGAAGACAACCCTCCTCTGCGATTTTTAGCACTTTATAAGCATGCAGTTTCTGCTTTTATCAGTTGGATAACATTGGAGAACGGTTCTGGCGCAATGATTCTGGTGATGAGCTATCGTGGCCCTATCCGAATTCTGAGCGAACCTATTTTTGTGGAGTTGTTGCTACTTTTGAATTCTTTTTCCCAATTGTGAGGTGTCAACGTGAAACAAGCGCGCATTTTTTAATGTTTGAAAGGAAAATTTGACATAAAATATGTTTCGAAAATGGATCCACCTGTACAGTATATTTTAGTATTCATCGGATTCCCCGTGATATTCCCTTTTTTAAATTGTAGAATTTAAAATAATTTACAGAAAATTCAAAATATCTGTTTTTCTGGGTGTAGCAAACTTTATTTTTTATTTTTATGCAAACTTTTAGTAAAGACAGGATGAATCAAGCTCAATTTTTGCTTCAGGTCATAAGTCGGGGGGTCAATTCAAATTGGTTGGCTCTCTGCAGCGTGTATTTTGTCGTTAGAGGCCCCAGAAATCGATTCCCCTCCAAAACCACTTACTCCGCCAGTGTATTTTTAGGGACTTTTTCTGGGGAGGGGGTGGCTTCTCGGTGCGAGACACCAGATGGGTTGTTTTGCTCGGAAACAGATCACCGAAATGTGCGTACAGAGTCGCTTTTACGAAATAATATTGAGCTTGGTTAAAGCAATATCAGACAGAAACCTGTCCAAAAGTTACCATTTTCGAGGAAATTTGTTTGTTCAGAATTATCACCATGGCTTCAGGTCAGGACAACGTCGGAATCTTTTTTGATTAAACCTGTTTACCCTCTGTTTAGTCCATTGCTGCAAATTAGAGATTTATTATATAGTTGAGTAATGAGTACCCATTTTTAGAAACT
Organism: Trissonchulus latispiculum; assembly: GCA_030248195.1. Taxonomy (NCBI): domain Eukaryota; kingdom Metazoa; phylum Nematoda; class Enoplea; order Enoplida; family Ironidae; genus Trissonchulus; species Trissonchulus latispiculum. The sequence continues at coordinate 56,427 of JASAND010028369.1, read as the reverse complement.
GCAATTTTTTCTTTCTGATCAGAGTAGCTACCTGACGGATTCGTTTTATTTGAAAGTGAAAGTAGCTTTATGAACGCAGAACAGCCTTATTTTGGTCAGCCGACTTTCTCTTCAGTACTATAACATCCTGGTTCTGAGGTTTATTTAAGGGGGGGTCCTTTTTATGGTCATTTTTTCGACTTTGTCCGATGTCGCTCATTTTTACATATTTCATAGTCCAAACTGTATATTTTAACGAGTTTTTGAAATTAATGTCGTAAGTCTTACGGTTGTTGAGTAATTGACCTCAAAGTTGAGATTTTATGTGTTAAACATAGGAGATGTGAAAAGTTGTCACTTTTTCACGTGCGCCAGAGAAATCTCGCGAATGGCAAATAGGATCCGCCCAAACTTTATATCATATTTTTGCCATGTTTCAGAACTGTGATTTGTAGGAATGAGAATCTTGATTTAGGTCTTTAAAAAATTTGTAATGAATTTTTGAAATATTAAAATTTGGCACCAAATTTAAAAGACATTAAATTTTAATATTTCAAAAATTCATTACAAATTTTTAAAAGGCCTAAATCAAAATTCTGATTCCTACAAATCACAGTTCGGAAACATGGCAAAAATATGATATAAAGTTTGGGCGGATCCATTTTGCCATTCGCGAGATTTCTCTGGCGCACGTGAAAAAGTGACAACTTTTCACATTTGAGGTCAAATTACTCAACAACCGTAAGACTTACGACATTAATTTCAAAAACTCGTTAAAATATACAGTTTGGACCATAAAATATGTAAAAATCAGCGAGATCGGAGAAAGTCGAAAAAATGACCGAAATTTGGAACCCCCCCCCCCCCCCCCCTTAAGGGGGCGCTTGCATTACCGGGAAGGGTTCTCCTGAGTTTATTTTCCAAGGAATCTATTTCAAACGTTCAGCATAAGTAGCTGGTGCTAAATGCTAACAATATGTAGAATTTGAATAATCCAGTGCTTGGCTTGTGACCTACACAAGAGGGATAAGCTGAAATTTTTAAAACGCTGTCACTCAGGCTAAATGAAATTAGCTCAAATTTGGCACAAATGCGTAAATGAACATAAGGCAGGGGCAATTTTTTCAGTTTTCCGATTTATGCAGTTTTGAGTATTTTATGAATATTCGAAAATTTTGAAAGTCAATATCTCACGGAATATACGATTTAAACAAAAACTAAAAAAATTGCCCCTGCGTACCCGTCAAATAAACGTGCATGCAAAATTTAAGCGGGTTTGGTCGTAGCATTTATGAGAAAATCAAAATGAAAAATTTCGCTCTAATCACTTCAATTTTTCGCAAATATTATGCTTTTAACAAGTTGCACAGTGTATTTCATAAAATAATAAACAAATCCAACACAAAAGCAACGTGAAAAGCCCTGTAAAATTCATTTCCGAACGATTGGTTTTTACATTAGCATTCGCGTTGGGAATGGTAAACGTAACTTTGTCATTTATTCAACCGCCTGTAACTTTTGACTGCAACCACGTGCAGGAAAGATATGCACATCGTTGTAACCGGCTTTTTATGCTCTTTCATATAGTGCATTCTACGTTGTCGTTTGCAGCTTTAATAAAATTTCGAAATTCTAAGCTATACCGGTAGCTAGACAAGCACGTGGTCTCCGTTGCCAAAATTTTGTCAGAAGATGCCCCGCCAACCAAAGTAAGTTTAGTTGGGATTTCTTTATAACTGAGCTATCGGTCTAAATTTTATATGTATAATCCCGATAATGCAAGCGCCCCCTTAAGTGGGAAGGTTTTGTGCAGTTAATATATACACGTTGAGAATACATACACGTACAACAAACAGATAGCTGATACAATAATATTGCTGTTTAGATGATGCAGCAGATGGGAGGTGGCCTTGGTGGAATGGGCATGGGTGGAATGGGTGGAATGGGTGGTGATATGGGAGATTTTGTAAGTTGTCCTTTCTACTAATTATTAATCGCCTTTGTATTGATTGGTTTGTATCTGTATGTCACGTACGTATATGTCTAGGCTGGTTGCGTTGGTTCTGCATTTCAGTATTATGCGATGTATTTTTAAACTACTTTATGTTGTTTGTAGTATGTTCTTTAATAAGCATTTTATTTCTTTTATAGGAAGACGTTGATAGCGATGATGATGGTATGTTGTAGTTTTGTTTGATGCCCTAATGAATTACTGTGCACACTACCTTATTTTTCGCAGACTTCTGCTTGAACAAGATCAAACTTTTACCTGCAAGACAATCTTTTCTCTGCTTCTCTGAATGCGATTCCTTATCCTGATTTTTACTTTTAAGAACTGTGTAAAAATGCTATTAATAATATTGTGTAAACTACATGAAACGTTCAAATTCGGGACTATTTAGAAATGCCCGATCTGGAAGATGGTGACGATAAGTCTGGTGGTGCACCGGCTCCTCCCGCTACTGGAGACGATCCTGAACCTGAGTCCAAGCCTGCCGAGAACGGACAGGGTGAATCCAGTTCAGATAAAGCAGGGGAAGGGGATCCTACAACTGCATCTTGACTGTGCTCTTGAATATTTTTGATTACGTTGATACATAACATGTAGTGTTCACCATTTTGTTAATTTGTCACTTTATTTTTTGACCTGTGGTTCTGTGCGAAGTATTGTTTTTATTTTAGCGTATAACAATGTGCTGTAACGTACCGTTTTGAAATTTTCCATTCCTTCGTGTTAGATGAAAATTTGTTTTTATTTTCGTAAAATGCATGCTGGGATTTTTATAACCGAGGATCCTCGTAGATAATTGCTAGCATTGGTGTACTTAATTACTTAATAAGTTTTTCAAGTACATATTAAAGCTTTAAATCATTAATATACTGAAGCATCGTTCAGAAAAATTGCAAAATTTTGCAGACTCGCGAACGAACTAGAGCTAAAATATACCTTCAGTCCTGTCCGCACTTCACCCGTTGTTGTACCACCTGTCGATTCTACTAAGGTATAGTTCCATACTAGTCAGTTTTTAAATATCGAAATTGCACGAAACGTTGTTGGTACTTTACTCTCTATTCTACTGACTTTCAATGCAAATTTCTGTGGAAATGCAGGTATTATAGCAAACGTAAGATGACAATTCTGGTATTGATGTTGTATTCCGATGATATACTGGTACCTAACTTTTGTGACTGTATTATCTTTGTTTTTTGAAAAAGCTGTTATCTAATCCAAAATTTCTGCTTCTAATTTTTTACGTTGGTTCGTTGGTTTACAGTTTATGCAAGTAAAATTTCTGTGCTTGCAATATTTTAAAAGTGATTTACATCGCTGGATGTTGTCTTCTGCTGATTTTTCAGTAAAGTTTTGTGATTGGCTGAACTGTTTTGACCGAGTTTGCGTCTAGGATAGCGGTGATAAAATACTGTCTTGTTAATGTAAGTAAACTGCCGATACCATTAGCGTCCAGTGCTTTGCTACTGATTTGCTCACACGTCGTTGATCAAAAAACTTCAACAAGGAGCGATTTCACTCTGACGGACCATCGCAACGGGCAAATTCCTGGTGTTTTCTACTCGAAGGCAACGCACTTCGCACAGTTGCCACTTAATGGGTATTGTGAGCCGGTAACCTGATTTGTTCAACACCCTAGTAATAGTGACTGGCACCTTTGTGGCTCACTGCCAGGCTTGTTCTCACTTCAAAATAATATGTTAATTCTAAAATCTACTCTAATCTAGCAGCTATATTCTTAACTTGGGTTCGGAGACCTTTCTTCTAATGACTCGTACATTGAGCTTTACTCTCCGTCTTGGGTAAGTTTTTGGAGATTCTGATTGCATTAGTTTAATTGATGTTCTAATCAAGCTAAGTTTAATAGACGAGGTTGGCCGGAATATTATGGGTTATTTTCAGTAGTTACGGATATGTTCTTTAATTCCCCTAATTGAATCTCGGTTAAGGGATCATAGAAGAAGCTAAGTCAGCTTAAAATTATATGCTTAATACACCATGGTATGTTCTGCACAGCCAAGTTGAGGGCCGAGACTTCTGTCTCTATCAAAATATAAAAGAAGTAGCCAAATCCGTGATAATTTATCTTCCGAGTCTGTTGATTTAGTTAACGCAGAGTTGACGAATTGGATTTTTTCTAAGGGTCATCCCACCAGAGAATTGTTGTTTCCATTCTATCCCACTGTTTACGGAAAATCAAATATAGTCCCATGCTATCTCACATCGGCTGAAACTTGAATACAAATTCAGACAACTATTTATATAAGTCCACAGTCGCTTCCTTTAACGAATATCTGTACGTATAAAACCATTCAGCATGTAATTAGTAGCTTTGACGAAACTCTTATCAAATTTTCAAAATTTGATTCATTTAATTGATGGTTTAAGGAAATTGATAGTCCAATCTTCAATTTTGACGTCTAGTAAAGCAAAAGCACGCCTCCGAAAGTCATTACATAGTTCATAATAACAAATGCTGCAATGATTCAGTCAATTAGGCGGTAGGGAGAGGTGTATGGATCAATTGATCAATTTTAGGCAATTTCATTTTAATTCATTTTAATGGTAACGATTTACGCCCGATTGCTCCAAAACGGACTAACTTAGCTCGGTGCTAGCTTAACACCGAACTCGGTGTTAGCTATAACTTAGGCCGTTGCACCAATCTTGTTCTTGTAAAAAATAACAAACCCTAACCTTCAGCCAGGGGCGCAGCCAGGGTGTATGCGGGGCATGCGGCCGCATGCCCCGTCAGGATTTGGAGTGAAGGTTAGAAAAGTTAATTTCATCAAAGCAGAGCAAGAAGAGAACAAATTTGCGTCGTCTGCGCTAACTAAATTTGAATTTATAACTGCAAAAACAGCAATATTCAAAAACTTCTAAAGTATATGCCTACGTATGTTTTACGTGTTAAGGTGGTGGTATCCTTTTGTGCAGTGCTTTTGTGGTTATTTTTTGAAACGCTGTAACTTTCGCAATTTTTGCAGTTGGAAAGAGCTTTATACATCGGTTTAAAGCTTATAATCTGTACATTCACATGAGCTTACGAAATTAACAAAATTAGCAAAAATTATCAAAAATTGTCTTACATACTGACATCTGTCAGGATGAATTGTAGACCAAAAAATTTTTGAACTTCGATTTCTCAAAACTGTAGAACCAGCCGAAATTTCTTCTTGTGCCACGATATGAAGGACATGTGGGCCGAGGGACAGTTTCTTGGATTTGGCTCAAAACCTCAATACTCCAGAAAATAAAGCGAATGTACTGTGACCCGAAATTCCGCAACTTTGTATTCAGTTTTCTCGCAACTGGAGATGTTTTAGCTCAAACCAAGAAAACTGACCCTCCGCAATAGGGCGAATTTTTATCCAGCCAAAAATTACCGAAACCATTGGATAGTTTTTGAGAAATCGATGTTCAAACAAACTAATCACAGTTTTGCTAAAATAGTCTTTCGGCCAAATATCTAGCTTAAAGCAATGAATACCAGCTAATAGGCATTAATTAAATGTGCAGTTAGACCGTGTATGGACTGAGTATAAAGAAGACAAAACTGTAAGATATAGCAGTCGTTTTGAAAAACTGATTTTTTCGAAAATCACCATTTTTCCCCAAAAGTCGTTTTTAGCTTATGCTGACTTAACCACTAGAGACAGCTCAAAGGTTGCAAAAGCAAAAATGTTCATTTTGGTGCCTTCTTTCATCATGTTATATATTGTTGTTGTTTATTTCTGGGCTCCATCGGATTAGAAAAGATACAAGAGGGCACTTCGGCATCTACTGGCCCAGCACAAGTCTTTGCATAGTCAGGTCCACACATCGGAGAATCCGGGATGGAAATGATGTGGGGGATTGGACCCAACCGCTCCGTAGCATAATTTGAGGACTCCATGTTCCCGGGAGTTTGGAACCCATTTGCGCCGTTGACCAGACGGATTCCAGGGGGCACCTGTGGGGATCTCCATTTGATGGGGTCCGTGTCCATCGGATTTCCCACGGAGGTGGTTCCAAGCCCCCCCCCTTTATAATCATCATCATCATCTTTGCGGCAGGCCATACTGCCGGGCTAGGTATGCCTGGTACCCCAAGGAAACCCAGGACCCCGGTGGGGTTCTTCCATAGGAGAGCCAGACCATCAGAACAGTTCAGAAGCCTCTGCCGGACAGGCTCCAAGTGTCTCGTCTTCAGTTAGGCAATCAGGTGCATAGGGTCGACGGACAGCCGTTGGGGTCGATTTGGTTACGGTATTGGGCCAGTAGTAAACTTTTCCCGGTACGCAGGAGCGACAGGATGATCCTTTGCCTTTTCGAAAGGCCATATTCCAGCTCAGGTGGAACTGGACCACGATCTTCGAAAATAGTTTTAGTTCTTTCGTGTACAAGTTGTTCTCGCCACGCCAAGACTCTGCCGATCTTCTTCTCAGAACCGCTGCAGCGGTCAGCATATACATGTATATCAATGGCAACGGCTTCTTGGGGTAGGTTGCTACCGTTTTCCGAAAGTCTGTCAAACTGCTGGTTGCCATGGATTCCACAGTGGCTGGAAACCCGAAAGTCTTCCACTCGGATTTCAGACAGCGCCAGGACGGAGTTCAAGGTGCTCCCCTATTTCCCATTCCAGTTGGATCACAGCTGTCGGTTGAATACCGGATAAACGCTCAATCGCCGATAGTGAGTCGCTGAGAATTCTTATTGACGGGCAGTCGTTTAGCTTGTGATTTTGACGAAGCCACCTCAGGCCAGCCCAGGTGTGCCCTCTTTCCAGCCATAACAACCAATCCGGTGTGGCGACTACGCACTGACAGAATAATAATAATCTTTTCATCTAAAAATGCGGGACTGGTCCCAGAATGTTAAAGAGCACCAAAATACTATATTTTGAAAGTTTCATCTATTTGCGTAATGAACTGGAGCCTGTAAGGTCAAATTTGTACAACGCGATACCAGTACCTTAAACACAAACAAGAGAGATTTTCAAAAGCCAATTTAAAAAGGATTTTTGTAAAAAGGCTGGAATCTTTATGCAGTTCTACTAAATATAACCAGCTCATTTGAATGGAAAAACAATCGAACTTGTTTTGGCACACTACAAGCAAAAAACAGTAGGGTGAGGTTTCGCCGGCATTGTTTTTTTAATCGCGGTTTGGTCGTTTATCTCACCTACTGTAAGGGCTAGAGAGATTCTTGGCTCATTTTGAAGTTCGTCGAAATGCCTCATGATATGCAGTTATTGCTCTTGATTTTCTACTTGTCACTTATATATATATATAAAAATTTTCGTCCAAGAAACGGAAATTCATAAAAAATCACGATAGAAAAACAAAGCACGCGCGAAACTGTTAAACATTAGGGCTAATAAGCGCGAACAATTTCAAGAATTGATCAGTCAACAACCGCAGACACAAAAATGCTTAGTTGTGCTGTTGTAGTTGCTTTCTGGTTGGGGGCCCGATCCACTAAAAACTCAAAATCCCGGGGGGGGGGGGTCGGAAGAAAAGGGGGACTCAAACTCCCAAACCCCCCCCCCTCCTTGGATACCCTACGTCCGCATGCCCCGTCACAAAGACCTGGCTGCGCCACTGCCTTCAGCTATGGGTTTTCTTTAACCAATCATATTAGTTTCTTTAGTCAATGTATCCAATCATCGTATACTGAAATGTTATAAATAGAGTTAATCCTCAGTTAACTCTGATCGCATTCAGGATTAAATTTCCACCGCTGAAGACAGAATGGATTGATGAGGTTCCTAAATTAGCTTGTTTTGCAATGGTCCTGTCTGCGACTGCTTACCAGCAAACAGATTGCTCTCGCACCCAACCAACTATCCAACTGTCGTCCCTTTTGCCAGGTGGCACCGACCCCGGCCGTTCCGATGGAGATTGGCTTGGTTCCTTTTGATTTATGCTCCTTGGGACTGTGGGACCAGTCCCCTCGATGGGGGGAGGTGTAACTGTCCTAGGTACACTGTTCACGTGCACCCTTGCTGATCTGGGATTGACTTAAATATGCAAATTAGAAGTTGCCTTTGTATACCAGTTTAGTCTGATTTCTGTGCAGTAAAGTCTTGTTATGCGTACGCTCGCTCAATTCTCTTAGTGCCTTTAGTAGTCGCACTTCTCTTTCCCGAATGGGAGGTCAAATAATACTGACCCTGGTGCAAGCAATTAATTGTGCTTAATTGGGATTCTTGGGGTTGGCACAAATTCTTCGGATGGATCTTGACAGTTTTTTACATAAAGCAGGAATCATATCGGTTAGCAAGTTAATGTAAGACATTGATATACCCCATGAGGTTCATGACATGAACAGTAACCTGTACAGTATCCCAAAACCGATGGATTTCTTCGGATTTTTATTTTTAAACACTACTATCGAACTTTCGAAGCTTCCAAGTTTTCTTCAAAAAACCAAAGTATTAATACTGCACGTATTTGGACACTGACAATGCACAAGCAAAATGGCGCGTACAGATAGTGTTTTGTCATCGGCCGGCCGTTGGCCGTTCTCGGCCGGCCGCGTGCTAGCCCGCGGCTAGCCAGGCATATTTTTCAGTGTTTGAAGACTATCTGAGCTAGAAAGTTGCTCTTCTGTAAACATCTGTTGCTGTGGTCAAATTGCCGTGAAGGTGGGGGCTACGAATTTCACTAAAAGTTCGATGTTGGAAAAGCTAGCTAGTGTTTTGCCACATACTAGTATTAGGTTTAGTGTAAAATAGTTTAAAGTTCGAAAGAATTCCATGCAGCGTAGCGTCCTGTGGAGCCATCAGAAGTGGTGTTATCGGTCCAGAGCTCGACATGACACGTACACAAACTTCGCCTCGCCCTGATCGCCATGTGCAAGGCACAGTACCCAAATTTTCAGGAATTAGTTCTGACATATAGTGCTTTGATATCATGTAAAATAATCTCTAGACCAGTACATACTTTTCTATGCGATACGATCAAAGTGCGAAAAATTGGGTGTTGTAGGTCTGTACGGGTGGAGGTTAACTAACTTCTAATGAGGTGTGGTTTACCAAATGAACCCATCTTTGCTGCAATTAATACTCCAAGTATTTGTCAATCCCTGCGTTCGCAGTGCTAGATTACATTATCGATATGGTAGCTGTTATTTGGTTCCATTTCGAAGATGTGAGTCAATTACTCCGACGTACTGTGGCGGAATCGGCTGAAACTTTGCGCATTTCAGGTCAGTGAGTGTACCAGGATGTGCCGAAAGCTAGGTCACTAAACCTCGCTCCAATGTTTAGAAATGCTAGATTGATTTCTCGAAATATGGATGGCGATCGCTCCAAAAAGGTCTAAGACAGTTATAAGCGCATACTGAACGAAGGAAGCATCATCTCAAAAAACGGATTTCATATCCGGATTCAGCAGGTCAAATAACCCCTATAACCACCTTTTCGGCGAAATCGGAGACAAAAATTTTTTGACCCCATGTTTACTGCGCTTAGCTAGCTTTTCAAACCTGATAATAAGGGTAATTTCTTAACAAAAAGTTTGCTAGCACACTAACCAGAAAACCAAAACCCTTGAAACTCACAGACAGTTTGCCCCTATTAGAGCCTAATATTGGGTAAAAAGTTGGGGTAGGCTAGGGGCTGTCAATTTTATTAGATCGAAAACGACGCACGGTCACCTCGCAACTTTTTGTCAAATTTAAAACTGAGCTGTTATAGCTGAAGAAGGAAGCAACGCTCGAAAGCCGGAATACTTTTAATATTTAGCACTGGTAACAGTTAACCTCTATGGTTGAAAGTTTCAGAATTGCTCAAATGGTTAATCCACCAGAGCTGAGAAACCCTTTTTGAAAAATCCCATTTTTCGCACCAAAATTGGTACTTTGGCGTTCTGCCAAGAACGGTGTATATGAGATATATTGTTGCCCACCCTAAACTTTTTTACTTTGATATGTTGGCTAACATTGGGGAGAAAAGTAGCTCTCTCCGACGATGTCGTGCCAACCCGTTCGTAGCCCCCCCCCCCTTAACTACAAATATTTGTGTTACCAACGGCCGGCCGCCGTCTTCCCGGCCGTTCTAAAACACTACATACAGAATCTTCACTTTGTGGAGTACTTTGCCCTGAAACATTGAAAATTGTCTAATTTTTGCAAAGTTAAATTTCACTGGAATAATCCTTCCACTTTTCAGCTGTTTCGAGTCTGCTAAAATTTTTCCGGAATGCAACCAACATTTTAGTACTGATAAAATATTCGTTAAATATTGGCTTATGCCTAGTAATGTTTTATTGCCTGCTTACCGTATTATGTCAAACAGTGGCCCATGGGCGTTTTTTCGGAATCACCAATTTCAGATTTGATTTTTGTAATCCAAAAAAGCGCCCACCCCCCGAAAAAACGCCCATGGGCTATATTTTGGAAACCGTCTTATAATTACAACTTTGCCAATTTTCCATAAATTCGATAAATTTCTACGGACAAGCTGCTCGGCACGTGTCAGTTGCTCATAATATGTCTATCCAAAGAACCGAAGATTGATTATAAGCCTTAAAATAGCTTAAACAGTGACAACTTTATTCACAAACTTTTAGTTTTCTAAGTCATGAAAGTGAGCATTGAGAAATCCAAAAAAGCGCCCACCCCCCGAAAAAACGCCCATGGGCGTTTTATTGGGTGGGCCACTGTTTGGCATAATACGGTAAGGTGTTGGTTTCCTTTCGGGTATTTTTGAATCATACTGCTTTAATCCTTTACATAAATAGCTAAAACTTAAGAAATACCCTATTTCCGTACTCTTTAACACTCTGGGACCAGTCCCGTATTTTTAGGCCAAAAGATAAGAAAGTTTTGGTTTTTAAGAAAGTTTTGGTTTTTTGCCTTAGGCTCTCAGTAGGTAGACCAGACACCTGATTGGTTGCTATGGCTGGAAAGAAGACAAAAATGAACATTTTTGCTTTTTGAGACCTTTGAGTTATCTCCAGTGGTTAAGTCAATATAAGCTAAAAATTTCAAAATGTGGCCACTTTCGAGGAAATCAGTTTTCTCAAAATTACTGCCAAAACGTACGAGCAATTTTGGTCCATTTATATTCAATCGATGCACAATCTAATTGCTCATTTTACCAATGACTATTAGGTTCGTTGCTTTAAGCTACCATTTTGGCAAAACCTGTGGTTATTTTATTTTAAACATCGATTTCTCAAAAGCTACGATTCCTGAGATTTCTAGCAGAGTGAAATTTCGCACGTCTGCAGAGGGAAGGTTTTCTTGGTTTGGAATAAAACGTTTCTAGCAACAAGAAAACTGAATGCGAAGTGCGAAATTGCGTGTTACCGTCCATTTGGCCGATTTTCTCGACCGTTAGGACCTGCTGAGTCAAATCCAAAAAACGTCCCTCGGCCCACATGTCCTTCATATTATGGCACAAAAAGAACCTTCGGCCGATTCTACAGTTTTGTGAAATCGATGTTCTAAAATGTTTGGTCTATATTTAGCCGTTAAGTCAGAACATTTTTGCTATTTTTTGCCAATTTTGCAAGTTTCGTAAGCTCATGTGAATGTCCTACCTATAAGCTTTAAAACGATGTATAAAGCTCTTTCCAACTCTCAAAATTGCCAAAGTTTCTGGGTTTTAAAAAATGACCACAAAAGCCTTAATACCACCACCGTAAAGGGTCCGCCTTGAAAAATTTTATGGTTACGGATTCTGCTCATTTTCGCAATTTTGCCGCACATGTCCTGCACATCGAGTTTAAATTTTGAGTAGATTCATTCAGTACTAAATGAGTAGCCGGCGATTAATATGCGTGCTATTTGAAAATGAGTGTAAACGACGGTGCCGTAACAAATAAAGGTAATTTACACCTGAACAGTCATGAAAATGGAGTTTTACTCGGTTATATGTTTGATAACTGATGTAAACGAAGAATTTAGAGTAACTTTTAATGAGGAAAGTCTACTTTATGGCTTTATTTAGTGATTTTAGGGAGCAGTACCGGCGCTGGAAAGCTTTGACCACGACAATCATTTAACTGCCTATAATTTAAATTTGGCGTATTTACGGACTATGGTCCAAGAAGAAAAAATGTTCCCGACAATGACAGCTTTCGATTGATATAAAATTTAACGTATTTCGAAAAATTTGAAAAATCGCCATTTTCGATATTATGGTTGTCAGACCCTTATATTTGACCCCAGCGACCAACTGGGTGTACTAACCTGCACAATTTGTATCCAAACTTGACCTGAAGTCAGCAATAATGGTACTCAAATAGATCGTCTAACATTTTGTAGGTCTGTGTTGCCATAGCCTTATGTTATTTGCCAAAAAACACGAATTTCGGAAATTTTTAAAATTGCAGAATTCTGCGCCAGATAAATCTCGAAATTTGGCAGAGCTAACCAGGATCAACTGGTATCGTTCGAATTGTCTTGCCAAAAGCTGTGATTTGTAGGGAGTAGAATTTTTAATTAGGCTTACAGCTTTCAGAATATTACTTCAATGTTGATGACCCCCAATTTCAGCGTTGCAAAACAGTCAAATTAGGCTGTTCTCAAACTTCGAAAATTAATTAAAAAATTATGAAGGCCTAAATTAAAAATCCGCTTCCTACCAATCACCCTTCTTGATCGTATTTGTAACATAAACTGGACGTTGAACTGTTCCTTTTTTGTCACTGGCGAGATTTCTCTGCCACACGGAAAAATCACCACCTTTTCCATTTCCTATGCTTAACACAGGCTGACATCAACTTTCAGGTGAAATTACTCGCTAACCGTAAGAGATCCCTCTTTAATTTCAAAAACGTGGTAAAATATACCAATCAGACAACAAAATATATATGTAAAAATGAGCAAAATCGGAGCAAAAAAATTGGCCAAAAATGGATCCCCCCTTAATTAAGCAATTGCCAGCGACCATTGATTGCTTATCTGTTTATAACTATAGCTTCCAGTTTCCAAAACTTTCAAATATACAGTAAAGCAAGGTATTTCAACAAATTAAAGTGTGTGCGTCAGCGATGGCACTGGGTCACTGGCTCAATTCGGGTCAATTTTTGAACCGGGTCAGCTGATCAATAGCCTCGACCCGGTTTTCTGAATTTACCATAAATTTTATAAAGTCAAATTGAGAAATGTTTGAAATTATAAAAAATGGAAACCTTTAAAAAATTTTGATAAAAGTTGTGAAAGTTTTGATTTTGAAAAGATTTGAAAATGATGTGCTGACGCGGCGAATTAAAAGCTTGAGCTAGAATAGCGCGGCCGGCTCGAAAATTTGTAAAATTGAGATGGAAAAGTTGAAAAATTGAGATTGGAAGCGCCGCTGGCGATGAAAATTTTAAAAATTGAGATAGAACAGCGCCGCCAGCGTGAAAAGTTTTTATCTTTTTTAATAGTTTGCAATGAAAATAGCTCAATTTTTGCCTTCTCCCGCTAAAAATTTCCGGGGGGGGGGTTGGAACCTCCCAACCCCCCCCCCCCCCCCCGGGTGCGCCCATGGATGAGGCCTTGGTTGTTCGTAAGTTCCTTAATCATTGCTAGTGATGGGCACCGGATATTTTTTCATGTCCGGAATATCCGCCTATTTTGCGTTAACGGATATCCGCTTATCCGCCTATTCCAAACTTATTTTTTTTAAATTTTTGTCAGAAATTTGCTGATTTTTTATTACTTTGTCTGAAATGTACACGGATATCCGGATATTTTTCTCAAAGCGGATATTATTCGGATATAAATATTATCCGGAGGATATCAGGATATCCAGTGCCCATCACTAATCATTGCATTACTCAGTTCTTGGGCTTTCCTTCCATATCACTCGTTGTTAAAGTCGTTATTCTTATATTTTTATTTGTTTTAGCTTCCTACGGTTCAACGACTTTGATACGAGGGTTTTAAATGAGTTCCCCAAAGGTCACACGATTTTCATGCTATCACTGTTCTCAGTCTTTAACTAGCAGAGATCGTCTAATTAGCCACTTGCGACTACGGTGAGTTTGATTTCGAAAAACTTGCTTATATAATATATAGTTTTCAAAGTTTATGTTGATAAAGGAAGCAGTGACTGAATCCCACGGTTGCAGCTCAGCTGATTAGATTATGTTCAGGCAGTTCCATAAATAACTGATAACGTGTTATGTGACTGTGTCAGATTCATGATCAAAAGTATGTATTTACCCAAGTGGTTATGGACCCAAGTTTTTAGATCAAAGATTTTGTGACGAGGAGAGGACGCGGCTCAGATAATATGTCCCAATCCAAAAGACAGCAACAGTTTTCAGAGGGGGGACAAGGCCCTACGAAGCTGAAAAAAGTGTTGAGAAAAAGAATTGAACCTTTAAATGCAAAAGCATTTTCTCTAACTACAGGCACTGCTGTTGTTAGCCAAACGTTGTCTCTTATGCTACCAGGAAAGCTTAGCAGGAAAATTAAGGGATGCATTGGTATTGAACTGCCGAAATTATTCCCCAGGTCCTTCCACCGCCAAATTGCCCTCTTTTCAGAATGTTAGCTCAGTGTCAAGTTGTTGTTTCATGCTTCTCTCAAAACATTGTGCATAGTATTGCACTGTCTAATGAATAGCTTGATTAACATCAAGAAATGAGGTAAATTCGGGCTTGCATTCGGATCCACGAAGGATACACAGCATTAATCATAAAGAAATAATGAAAAAGCTAACCCATTGGCTTTCTCCTGCTTCGGTCTAAGGCTTTGCCTTAGTGACTGCAGGCAGGCGCTTTTCACTAATTTTTTAAGTATAATGTAATATAGTTACGTACAACGCACTGGGTTTGATTGAACAACGTTCTTGCGTGTCGTTCTGTGTATTATATTTTCAGTGTACATAAACTTTTTAGGGTATGTGATAGACCACAGCTGTCTCGCTTTCCATTGAAAACAAAGATTTGTTTTTGGTGCAACCGCAGCTTTCTTCGCATCGATAAATTAAAACAACACCTAAGGTATGTACCAGGCTATGTATATGTGCACGCACGGGCATCTGCATGACTTTTCCCTAGTCAAATTTCTGGAGGAGGAAAATCTGGGGAGGGACCAGAATTTTTTCGAAAGTGCTTAGAAACAGCAATATTTTCTCCTGAGCGCAACTTTGAACAGCCTTTATATAGTTCAAATTTCTGCTGAGAATTGCTGAATACAAACTTATTGTGACAATTTTTCAAAACCTCATGTTTCCCTTGCATTTTTTCAGTTATTGCAACGGGTGCGGACTGCGGGGCGGCGATTCTGCTTTTACAAAATCACATCGGCACCGAGAAGGGCTGCTGGAGATGTCTTGAACTGTACAGAGCATTTTTGAAAAACCAAATGCAAAAACCATTTTAAAGGGATCAGTCGAAGCTCTGGCTGAACATGTTTTCTCAAGTGAAATGTGTATGAGGATGAAATTGAGCCTGGAATCAGCGTCGAAAGAAAGTCTTCCTTTTATCCAGAAAAAAGTTTTCATATATTAACTATTACCTGGAATGGGTGTAGTGTACACATACATATTATAGCGATCAATCTTGTTTTATTTTTTGTTGTTTCAGAGCTTGCACTTCTTCTGCAGGATCTGTTACAGTAAACAATCCACCAAACCATGGTAGTGTTTCCTCTATTTCTGGCACCATTCCACAAATTCCCAACGCCCCGATTGAAGAGCCTGAACCTCACGATGTCGAAAGGATGGATATTGATTCTCAGGAAGTGAGCGAGGAAGAAGATGATGCTTTGCTATCAATGCATCGATTAGCCTCTGATCAGAATGATAATCTGATGAACGGCTGCAGTGCTCCAGCGATCGATTTGGGATTTTCTGATGATGATGATGATGAGGGTGACACGACGACTAGTGGCCTTGATTCTTTGCAGAAGATCATCCAGTCCGATGATTTGGTGCAAAATTTGATTAATGATGGTGGCGGTAATGATACCGTTCCTATCACTTCTACTGTTGGAAATTCCAGTGTGGGTACTAATGGACTGCTGAATGCTACCAGTGAAAGCTTGCCAAACGATCTTGTCAGCGGTGCTCCTCCTGCTACCCTATCCCAGGAAGCTTTATCTGACAACGGCACAGGGACTGATTTTAATCAGAACGACGATCATTCGGATTTGCCAAAGGTTACAGGCGCCTGCAATCTGACAGAAGCTCCCCCGGATTCGACGGCTGCTCCTGCAGGAGAAGGTTCTGCCACCGAAGAGTTGGAGTCTTTTGATGCTGCCTTTATGCTAAGTATGGCTGAAGATTCGCCTAGTCCCGGTGTCGAAACTAACTCTAACAATATCAGCGGGGAAGAAAAACGAGCCACTTTGTCTCCACCTGTGGATTGTTCTGACGGCGGCACTTCCATTCCCACCACCACCACCACCACCACCGCCACCGCCACCGCACATGTCGGTAATGAACTTGTGGGAAACTGTGAAACGGAAACCTCTGTAGACATTCCGTCGCCTGTGGACAGTCTGATTGGACCTCAAACGATTACATCAACGACTGGTGCTGCTTCGTCTCCGCCTCCCATTGATAGTGAGCATCATCAGACCGCTTGTGCCCAGTCTGGCCCTTCTGTCCTCTCCAGTTCAGTCGTGGTTGTGGCCTACAATACTGCGGAACAACTTCCGATACTAGGGGGAATAATGGCTGCAGGTGCAATGGACAGTGGTCCGATGGACAATGGAAGCGCTAAAGCTGATGCCGGCAAACACCCTATTAATGGTCATGCTGTAGAAGAGGAGCAGGTGCGTGAAAAATATGCGCATGCGCAAAAATCCTATCTGGATCATCCCTATTCAGCTTCACTGCTGTCTGGTGCTGATGGTACGAGGGTTAATGAAATGTTTGAAATTCAGTCAGACAAGAGGGCTGACGATTCTTTTGAGTGTTCTCATTGTGACCGAAAAATGGCTACTGATGCGGGACTGAAGCGACACTTGAAAGTCTGTCATAAAATTGACGAATGAGTACGTATCGTATCCTCATCAGACTATTACGTAAGGCTGCTGCAGCTTTTGCTTTATGCTTACGATTTCATTCTTCTATTCTCTGTGAACGTTTGCTGTTTTATGGTCATAACCGTTTCGTTCTTATGTACAAGCATTGAGGGGAAATATTATTTAGGATACACAATTATGGAAATGTTTATGTAGGGCTCTTTCGTGCTGATAGGATTTGTCGAAACTCTGAAAGAAACCAACTATTGCTTTACTTGTAGTCAACGGAATCGTCTTTACAAGCAAGAAAGGGAATGTTTTGTAATAAAAAATTTTTGAAATTTTTGGCTGCTTATTAAGCAGTACGTAGTCCGTAACCTAAGTAGACCCTGCCTAAGTAAAACGTTTTTACTTCAATACTGACTGCTTTATGTCATAATTGTGCGCATGTAATAACGTAAATTATGTAGGGGCGCGATAGCGCCTTTACATAATATGGGTATAAAGGCGTCTGCGCGGCCCCCTGGAGACCGTGTTGGCCTGGTGCCAGCTAATTAGAGGCCCGGGAGTGGTAAAAATGTTACCATCGTAAACAACTCGAGTAGTACTACAAGTACCACCATACTTTTGGTTCGAATTCGAAACTTCGAATTTTTGCACTAGGCGATAGTTACCGTGCGTTTGTTTTTTTTTCTCGGTGAATAACGCTTATTGGAAATGCATTTTACGGCTAAGTGTTGGAACGATGTAGGCATTTTGGCACCATACTACTATTATATGTTGGTAGACAGGATCCCCCCATGCTACCTTTTTTTGGTCATTTTGGCACCTGGCCAATTTTGGCTCTGTGCCAAGGTCCCAAAGTCGGACTTTCGCTATTTTTCGCAAATTTTGGTCACACTTTTCTAGAACTGGGTAGAAGCTGGAGGGGTCTAGTATCTTTTGTTGAAAATTACCAGTAGGGGTGCATAAAGTAACGAGGGGGATTTTTTAATTTTGCTCCCTAGCTTTCAGGAGATGTGCCCAAACTTTGCATTTTTTTGGCCTGTTTGGGCGAAAAGTTTCTAAGTCCCACTTTTACTAGAAATGGCCTAAAAGTCACTAAAAATGGCGTTTTTCGGTCTTGGGGTGGTGCCCACATATAGTAAATCGGGGTCGCTGAAAACGATGAGCATACTGCCGATACCGCCCGAAGTGACCACTGGTCAGCATGGCTCCTGTGGTTCCTCGCCCAGGGTCAAAGTTGGGAAAACTCACTCTAAACAGCGTTTTTCGGCGTTTTGGTCGGAGGCATATATGGTAAATCGACTACGCTCGTTTCAATGGGCATATCGCCGAAACCGACGGAAGTGACCACTGGTCACTACAGCCTATGGGGTCTATTGACCACTGGTCAAACGGCCTAAAACTAAGTTTTCCGGCATTTTGGTCGGTGGCATATATAGTAAATCGACTACGCTCGTTTCAATGGGCATATCGCCGAAACCGACGGAAGTGACCACTGGTCACTACAGCCCATGGGGCCTATTGACCACTGGTCAAACGGCCTAAAACTGCGTTTTTCGGCGTCTTGGTAGGGGGCATATATAGTAAATCGACTACGCTCGTTTCAATGGGCATATCGCCGAAACCGACGGAAGTGACCACTGGTCACTACAGCCTATGGGGTCTATTGACCACTGGTCAAACGGCCTAAAACTAAGTTTTCCGGCATTTTGGTCGGTGGCATATATAGTAAATCGACTACGCTCGTTTCAATGGGCATATCGCCGAAACCGACGGAAGTGACCACTGGTCACTACAGCCCATGGGGCCTATTGACCACTGGTCAAACGGCCTAAAACTGCGTTTTTCGGCGTCTTGGTAGGGGGCATATATAGTAAATCGACTACGCTCGTTTCAATGGGCATATCGCCGAAACCGACGGAAGTGACCACTGGTCACTACAGCCTATGGGGTCTATTGACCACTGGTCAAACGGCCTAAAACTAAGTTTTCCGGCATTTTGGTCGGTGGCATATATAGTAAATCGTCTACGCTCGTTTCAATGGGCATATCGCCGAAACCGACGGAAGTGACCACTGGTCACTACAGCCTATGGGGTCTATTGACCACTGGTCAAACGGCCTAAAACTAAGTTTTTCGGCATTTTGGTCGGTGGCATATATAGTAAATCGTCTACGCTCGTTTCAATGGGCATATCGCCGAAACCGACGGAAGTGACCACTGGTCACTACAGCCTATGGGGCCTATTGATTACTGGTCGAAGGGCCTAAAACAGCGTTTTTCGGCGTTTTAATTGAGGGCATTTATAGTAAATCGACTACGCTCGTTCCAATGAGCATATTGCCGAAACCGATGGAAGTGACCAGTGGTCACTATGGCCTCGGGGCCCTATTGACCACTGGTCAAATGGCATAAAACAGCGTTTTTCGGCGTTTTGGCTGGGGACATTTGACTACGCTCGTTCCAATGAGCATATCGCCGAAACCGAAGGAAGTTACCAGTGGTCTTGCTTGACCAGTGGTCAAACCCCTTAAAACAGCGTTTTTCGGCGTTTTGGTCGGGGACATAACTAGAAAATCGACTGCGCTCGTTTCAATGGGCATATTGCCGAAATGGAGGGAAGTGACCAGTGCTCACTACGGTCTATGGGGCCTATAGACCAGTAGTGTTTGGAGAGGCGAAAAAGTTTTATCCTTATACCACCCACAAACAGAGGTTGCAGCGGCCGAAGCTTGGGGCGGAGGTGAGACTTCAGTGGTACTATATATTGATATAATCAGTTTTATGCTCTACCTACGGCACTGTTCAAGCTCCTTGTATCCATTACAGCATTGCTGGAAAGGGATCCTTTAAAATGACAGAAGGACAAGAAATAAAAATGCTCCTCTGGAGCATGAAAAAAGTAATATGGGTGATGGTGAGGTTGTAAAATCAAAAGAGGACTAGTCTTTAAAATGCTTAATATGGGGGCTAGGTTCAAAAATAGAAGAGGACTAGGTTGTGAGCGAATTATATAATATGGGCACAGCTTCGCCGAACAACCCATATTCGCGGGATTTCACGCTTCGTCTTAGCTTTTGTCGCATACAGAGCTATCAGTGTCAGTCAGTAATAAGAAATTTAAGAAGTTGAATACTCATTGAATATATTTAGTTGTTTGCATACACTGTTAGACTTGCTAGGAATATATACTTAAATTATCATGACGTGGTCGTGTTGAACCGCAGCAGGCAACTAGATGAGATCTAAGGATATCATGCTAAAGCTATTGGTTCAAGCAGGAAGGAAATTAGAAGATCACAGTCCTAAAATTATTCTTGAGATATAAATGGATAAAATGCACTGGTTAGTATAAAGAGTTTCTCAAAGAAAAAGTTTGCTAAAATAAAAGTTCCGTTACGCTCGAATACATATATACGTAGCAGTAGAGATTGTTTATGCTCTATAAATTAAATGTAGCTTGGATGGATATGCATAATGATTTACGTTTATAAACCGCGAATATGGGTTGTTCGGCGAAGCTGTGCCCATATTAATTCGCTCACAACCTAGTCCTCTTCTATTTTTGAACCTAGCCCCCATATTAAGCATTTTAAAGACTAGTCCTCTTTTGATTTTACAACCTCACCATCACCCATATTACTTTTTTTATGCTCCAGAGGAGCATTTTTATTTCTTGTGCCAGCATGTATATATTATAATCATTGTTATTTTCGCATCGTAACCTGGAGCAGTTGTTTTATTTTCTCTGGTATTCTCGTTAATGTTTTCTGTCTTACTTTTATAACTGTAGTTTATTTTGCAAAGTATTTTTACATTTGGGTATCGTGTATTCGTGTTCTGTTTGTTGTAAGTTTTATTTTGTTGTCTTGTCGTGTTTAATTAGACGTAAATCGTAAGTTGCGTGAAATAATTGTGTCAAGTAAGATTTTCTGGACGTATCGTACAGATCATAATTTGTACTGCTAAGTGCTAAATCATGTTTCGCATTTCATCATCATGAATCCATGTACTGTGAAAGAATTTACTTCATATACAATGTGTGTGGGATGTTAACGTTGACACATCTTAAGGGGAGGGGGTCGCGATTTTTCGACCATCTCCGATTTTTCTCATTTTCATATCATATATTTTGTAGTCCCCATGGGTCCGCAAAACAAGACAAGTGCGTTTGTTGTAAAACTTTTCCTATCATTCACAATAGCCCTCCAAAGATGACCCCGACATGTGTTAAACTTAGGAAAATGAAAAAGTTAGGAAAATTTTTCTGCTACCAAAAGTTTGAGCGCTGCATAAGAGCAAATCGGCTACAACTTGCTGTAAACCTAATCTGGACTAGGTAAATTGCTAATATCCATACGAGGTTATTTCCTGCAGGGCCGCTGATTTTATACGAATTTTTGAAGTGGAAGTCGCTTTTTGCTCAAACGGTTTACAAATTTGTAGGTCAGTGAACGTTTTGTCCTGTCCTTAACTAATAACCCTTTGGTGTAGAACTTTTAGATATTAGCACAGCATATTGCTTGCTAGAACCTTATTTTGCGTATAATCAATCCCCATTTGGACTTTTGAGTAGCTCACAGTTTTGGTAGCCGAAATTTCATTTTTCTTCAAAAATTGTCATTTTTCGAAAATTTCATGTTTGCTGCTTTAGTCAGCCAAATCTTAAGTTGTGTCAATAAAATTGGCGTGCTAATAGGCAGGCATAGAGCCAACGTCTGTGTAAAGTTTCATGCCAACAGCCTTTGTTTTGTGCTGGCTACGTGCTACGATAGCATGGGGGACACCTATTAAAAATGTCAAATTTTCAACTTTTCCAAATATATATAGTCAAATTAAGCTCTTGATGTCCTGAACATTTTATCTTCTTACACCAAGTTTCTACAAAGCAGTATGAAAAAGTTAGAACGAGTTTGAAGCAAATGGCAGTCGGAATGAGCTTTGTCAAACCGTCCAAATGCCGTTGCTCGCTCGTTGCTTGGATGCCACTGTAATTTATGCAGTAGTAAATATCTACAGGTAGAGGCTTTAAATTGACGTATTTATCATGCCGTAATCTCTTGTCATCCCATGTGTACGCGGCTTCGAAACCCTCAGCGAGGTATACTAGCGCAAATACTAAATTGTAGGGATTTGAATTTTGAACTGCAGTATTTCTAAACTGGATTGACCCTAGACTCTAAAAATCTGTCTTGTTTTTGGGCACATAATGGTGGTAGGTATACTATACCCAAAAATAAGCGAAATCGGTGACTATAAAATTTGGTACCCAGCGACACCACCTTCATGGATAGAACAATAAAAGATTATAAACGAAAGAAAGAAGGATGTCACTACAGCAACATTTGCTTTGGGCTTAAAAATCTGCCCGTCTTCCATGATACCGGAGAGTTGAAGTTTTGGGATTTTTATTTAGTTTCTAATGTATATATATTCAAGTCGGGCTAGGATTGATCGTTTGTAAAATTCGAACTTTTTAAAAATTTGACAATCGCATTTTCCATGTGGGTGCCAACGGGAGCAAACATTAATATTTTCTCATTAGCCTTAAAGTTGTGTATTTTTATTTATGAACACAAACTTGATATCTATTTTTTAGGCTTTTTTGTTCAGCCTTTTTAGCTCGAAATAACCTTTGTGTGCTCCTCGTAAACAATAGAATAGTATAAACAATAGAATAGTATATATGTGGAAGTCAAATTGGATTTTCAGACAAATCTGATTTGTCTGAACATTCATTTCAGTCAAACTGGATTTGACCTTCCGATTGAATCTCCCATTGTTTGAAGTCATAAAAGTCCAGTTTGACTGAACTGAATTGAGTCAAATCCAATTTGACGTTTTCTGTTTCAGTCAAACCGAAATTCAATGTGAATGTTAATCTTTAGTGCAAAGAGATTGTTGACCTTTTATTATTAATACAAAGCTAAAGCCATCTCAAATTTATAATTGATAGTCTCCTCTTTATAGACCGGATTTCTACTTCCAGTAAAATTAACGCTTGAGTGGGTGTTAGAAAGCTTTTCCAAAGCTAGAAAACTTGAATTTATTAAATTTCAAAATTTTTTAAATTTTTTATGGTTTTCTGGTAGAATCGATGACGCTGAGAATTTTTTCTTGTTGTACGAACACCTGAAAATGCTTCCTTCGATCTGTAAAGCGGCTCTAACTGCAAAGATCAAAGGAAAACGCCGCCTTTATACAAAAATAATCGTGTTATTATTATAGGCGGCAATTTCCTTTGATTCTATAGAGCCGTTGTAGAAATCAAATCGAAATTTAATTACGGTTTGACTGAAACAGAAAACGTCAAATTGGATTTGACTCAATTCAGTTCAGTCCAACTGGATTTTTATGGCTTCAAACAATGGTAGATTCAATTTGAAGGTCAAATCCAGTTTGACTGAAATGAATGTTCAGACAAATCAGATTTGCCTGAAAATCCAATTTGACTTCCACATATACATTCTTCAGTGTTTAACCATCTACCATTTTTATATTTTATAATGGCAGTGGTGTTGATTATGTTTTCTCAGATCATTGCGTAACAAGGTAACCCATGGATATTATTATCTGATTTGGTTTGAAGTATTTTAAGTGTATGTGTATCTGATGGAAGATACTTTCATTATATACTTTGTCTGTATATACTTAATGTGTCACCTTACCTGCTACATTAAATGTTGTCGTTGAGCTTCTGAATTCTGCAGGCTTAGGTTAGGGTCTCACCCTGATCATAAACGAGAAACGATTAATGTTGAGTGATCAGACCAACAACAGATAACCGCAACATACAATCGTCGGTACCTGGTTAAATAATTATCCATTGTCAATAGGTAAGTGCTTACTGTATGGGTACTTACTTGCAAAGCTTGAAAACTGCGCTTCAAGTTTCAGCTTGTAAGTTGCAAGGACAGGAATTCTGGAATAGGGTCTCACCTAGAGGGGGCCGGTTCCACTATAACCGGTTGGAATCGGAACCTGAACCGAACCGGAAGGAATTTTAGAACCGGAACCGGTAGGATTTGGAACTCTTAAGAATGGACTTGAACTAATTTTTTGCAGGAGTTTAAATTTTGCAAAAGCTGGATTTTGTTGTTGTGGTTGCCATTTGCAATAAAAATGAATATTTTGTCATGAGAATTTGTTCAATAAAAGATCATATTTGTATTTCAATCCAAATCGGCCGGCGTGCCAACCAATGAACGCAGTTTAGGACACGACATGACCAAAAACAACGTCTTTAAAAAATCTATCCGAGTAATAAGCGGCTTCCAAAAACTGAAAAGGTTAAATATCTGATGAACAGTTTTGGTTGCTTATTGAGTTTCGATCTTGGATTCTGCTGGAAAACGGAATGGAATCTATGGAATGAATGTGTCTGATTGCCATTGTATTTGTATCGTTAATTAGTGTTGTTTCAGCAGCTGAAACTGAAACTGAAACCTGGTTTCAGCTTGTACATGTTTCAGTTTCAGTTGCTGAAACTGAAACTGAAACTGAAACTATTACGGATTTAGAGCTGAAACTGAAACTGAAACTTAGTCGAAGTGAGAGCTGAAACTGAAACTGAAACTAAAATAAATTTTGAGCTGAAACTGAAACTGAAACTAGAACAATTCTGGAGCTGAAACTGAAACTGAAACAGTTTCAGCTCTACACTAAGGCTGAAACTGGTTTCAGCTCTCGCTAAAGCTGAAACTGGTTTCAGCTCTCGCTGAAGCTGAAATAGGTTCGGCTCTCGCTGAAGCTGAAATAGGTTTCAGCTCTTGCTGAAGCTGAAATAGGTTTCAGCTCCAGCGTATGCATGCTTAGCGTAAACGAGTGTATCAAAAACTGGGTCACGTTCCCAGCACGTAATATTCCAGCCTTAGAATAAATATAAATTTTGACTAGTGCTTTTACTGCTTAAATCAACATCAACAGAGGGTTGAAGTAAATATAGTGCTGCATTAAAACGTTTGTGCATAAGTTTAGCTTAGTGCATTAGAATGTCAAAATACAATTCTATGGCAGTGTTGATTTTATCGGATTCCAACTAATTTACTTGAGAGATCTGATCCAACGCTTGGAGGGGATGGCTGCGAAGTTTAGCAGCATATGATAAATTCGAATATTTTCGAATTATCTTCGCAGCCATCCCCTTGAAGCTTCCCCCTCCAGGCCCACAACAACAACAACAACAACAGCAACAACAACAACAACAACAACAATAGTACAACAACAGCAGCAACAACCACTGCAACACCAACGACGGATTGCCCCCCTCACTCGCCAGGGGTTACCAGGCGAGTGGTAAGACCTTTGAGAAGGTATATTAGCTTTGTTATAATATGTTGTTTGGAAATAATATTAGGCATGGCGGGTGAAAAAGGTCCCGCTGTGTCTAATTTTATTTCTAAATTAAATTATCAAATTTTTTTTTTTTTTCTTTTTAGCAGGCGGATTTTCATACTTTCCTATTTAAGGCTCGGCCCCTCCCTTCGCTTCCTTTTCTGCAGCCTTTTCTTTTTCTACCCATGCCTTCCGAGCAGGCACAAATAGTTTTCCGCCAACTTCGTCGCTGTAGGTAAGCGGGGGGCAGCCTGTGTTGCAAACAGACAACGCAGGCTGCCTTGGGGGCGACTGAGGCTACTTCAGTTAATCTGAAGTTGGCCAATAACCGCACGCCGGCTTGGCTTGGGGTTCGCGTTTTCTATCCGTGAACTTCGCTTCTCCGCTTCTTGTCCGCCTTCTGCAAAAGGACTGCGGAGAGCAGCACCTAACAGGCCTACTACAGTGCCTAACCGGTGGCTGAGTCCGAACTAAAAAAAAAAAAAAAAAAAACTAATTTACTTTTTCAGAATATTAATTCTTCATTGAACAGAAGATTAAGCTTAGCCCGACGTAATTAACAACATTTTTGTAAAATGAATACATAATAACTAGGACCCCAGCTTCAGCAACTAAAAAGAAAACCAAATTTAGGGTTAATACATATTATTGCTATGAATTCTTTCATTTTAGAATGCTGCAACTTAATTTTTTAGTGAAGTCGCAGTTACATAAGTGTTCACTGGGAAATATAATGGTTGTAATTGATCATTTGTGCTTTATGCTGTTGATTTTTTCCGCGGATTAAATTCGCCTATATACCGACAATTATACCGCAGTGACCTGCCGCCACAAACATGATATGTGAAAGTTCAGAATTAGGAATGGAAGCTAAATTAGGGTTATTAGTTAATAAATTTATTAGCATAACATAAAAACAAAATAGAGGAAAACAAAAAGCTGAAATTCATTTTAGTCAGAACTGAAACTGAAACTGAAACTGAAACTCATTTTAATCAGAGCTGAAACTGAAACTGAAACTATAACAGATTTGGAGCTGAAACTGAAACTGAAACTAAGCTAAACCAAGAGCTGAAACTGAAACTGAAACTGAAACTAGAACCGACTTTGAGCTGAAACTGAAACTGAAACCTGTCTGAAAGTGGAGCTGAAACTGAAACTGAAACTGAAACTAAACAGGCCAGCGTAAACATCTATTGCCATAGTTAAGACATGAATTAATTCGGAAAATCAACAGGAATGAAGTTTCAAGTTCAAGTTGGGTTGTTTCGAGCTGGAAGTTAACTTTTACTAATTATGCTGTTGAGGGACAGCTAGGTAGAGGCCCGTTGGGTGCCGCTCCCCAGGCGGATTGGCAGGGGTAGAACGACTGTCAATGATTAGTGCAGAGCACGGTCCACTCATTAATTTAAGTTAATTAAAGGGATTCTGCTACTATGGCCGAAACAATCCAATATGGTCAGGAAAAAGGCCAGTGTTCGCTCACTGTACGTCGAAATGCAATCAAAGTTTATCATATCTGGATAGATCAAGACCTGCTCATGCGATTTATGAAAGAAAAATAACCTATTCTGTGGTTCGTTTTAATTTTACAAGCCATTTTCAAACTTCATATTGAGATTACGAAGCTACTTTCAAGTTTTGCCCATATCAGTGGTTTCCGCTTAATTACTAGTTAATTAACATTACTAATTAGTATAATTTTTACATCATTAAAGCCAGCAAGCTTTGCTCTTTAAGAATATCCAAAAATATTTACCCCTTCTGTGGTTCGTTTTCGTTTTACATGCTGATTTACAAGCCACATAATGAAGTTTAAGTTGGCCTCCAGATTTGGTTGGTCACAGTGCTTTTAATTAAAGTTCCACGTTAATTAACATTAATAATTAGGTTAAAACTTTATAAACAAACTCAGCAGGTCTTCCTCTTTAAAATAAGCCCAAAATAATTGGTGCTTCTGTGGTGCTGTGCTTTTGCGTTATGCTCGATTTTCTGACCTAACCGGGAGAGCTCGGCTCGTCCCTCAAGTATTGCGATCATTAATAGTTTAAACTTCATTTTAAGCTTAATTAAAGTTTATGTTTAATTAAGTTAATTCATATTCTAGCTAGGAATTAGAATTTTAATTCAGGCCTTCAAGATTTTTTAATTAATTTTTAAAGGATTAAAAACTCCGCCGTAACCGCTCCCAAGCCCGGTTGAGAAAGGAGGGGGGTATTTGAATTGTTGCTCAAGTCATGTTATATTTTAAACCTTCAAAAATTTTTTATTCAGTTATTTTAATGTATAGTTTACCCAGATTCATCAACGCTTGTCGAGAGATTTTTTGGCGCACGCAAAAAATGACAACTTTTTAAATTTCCTGTGTTTAACACATGAAATTTCAACTTTGAGGTGAAATTACTCGACTACAGTAAGAGTTACGACTTTAATTTTAAAAACTTGTTAAAATATATGATTTGGACAATAAAATATGTGAAAATCAGCGACATCGGAGAAAGTCGAAAGATGACCCAAAAATGGACCTGACCCCCCTTCCGCTTAAGGTGGTGATTCCCTTTGGTCACATTAAGTTTGCACCATTATTACTCATTCATTACTTGGAGTTAAAAAGCCATTTTTATATCAAAATGTAGCTTGACATTTTTTCTTTTTAATGCATGCCACGAAACTAATGTTGCTTTTCTAAAATATTTTTAGCACATTTTAGAAGAAGTATAATTTTCCAGAATTTTTGCAGACTCAAGTAAATTTTTTCGCGAGACATCAGTTATATCATTCGATACCTCCATCAAATAGCTGGGGACGATTTTTTATTTTTTGTGAAATCGCTCTTCGTTACACAGAAATAAGCTGAAATGTGTGCGTAACCTGGATTTTGCCTACTTTTTCCAAATTTGTCAAGCGATTACTTTAGCTAGAAAGCAGCAATCGGGGCAACTAAAAAATCGTCCCTGGGTATATTTGTGCAGAACACATTTGTTCAGTAGCAGCCCTCCAGATTGCATGGCGAATGCTCCACAATCTTTGGAAAAAAATTGGTCGTGTTTTTGCAAAAACTACATTTTTTATGATAGCAGCCTACAGGATAGCAGTTGGAAGACGATCATGCGTCGGATAATTTGTCCCTGTGAGACCTTCAGATCGACGCCCTTAGTTTGAATTTACGACTTGCATAGTTCAAGAAATGTTGGATTATTTGATTTCTGCAAAAATGACAAGTTTTCGACGCCAAAACAAGAAAAATCGGCTATATCTCACGGTAGAGAAAAGTTAGTGTAAAGGTAGAAATAACGTAATAAGGAGTAATGAGATTTAAGCCTCTACAGGAGAGAATGCCAAGAAGTAAAACTAGTTAAAACCGAAAATGAGCATTGATTAGTTGTGGTGTGACCTGGCTAAGAAGGAGACTAGTTTGCTGCAAGCGAGAACGTGGTGTGTTAGCTGGTTTTTTGCTGCTATATAATTGTTCTAAGTAAAAGCCTGTACTAGATTTGGCTTGCTTTTGGTTTCACCCGGTCCGCATTTACATCTGGTGCATCGGCCGGGAAACTTTTCTTGTGGCAGTTATGGACTTATTTTGAACTGGATATTTCTTAGCTGACTATTGCTTACTCCTCAACTTTACCTGATTCTAATATCCCACCCCCTTCTATCCTCCAGCTTCATCGTCCCCTTGTGATGTAAGAAGACATTTCATCCAGGAAGTGGAGAAGATGAACAATCCCTAAATGGCTAAACGCTTCTGTAAGTAACACAATTTCTAACTGATTTGTGCACATGCCTCGTAGAAGGGGTAGACGTGAAGCCTCCCCCGAAGTTGTGTCGTCGGAGTCGGAGCGGGAAAATGAAAACGCTAGAGTTCGGACCAAACAATTTTTGCAATTGAATGCTATCCCACCTCCTATTAAATTTTCTTGCTCTGGTGATCAAAACGTTAGGGATTGGTTTAAAAGTTATGAAAGGTACGCTAAAGCGCAAGTTTGGTCTGCCGCTGATGCTTTGCGTATTCTTCCCACTTTTTTAGATGGCATGGCAGCTAGAATGTTCGACAGGTTGAGTGACGAAGACAAAGTTTCACTCAAAACAGTTCAAGATAGCTTTGTTAAAACAGTGTGTCCTCCAAATGAGGCTTGTTTAAAGTGGTGTGAGCTGCACGAATGTCAGCAGAAGGAAACTGAGTCAGTCACTGAATTTGTAGATCGTCTGCAGCGACTACATGAGCTGGCAAGACCTGATTTGGAGGGTGCGGCTGCGGATAAAGAACTGATTCTGCTGTTACAGAATCAGTCGTTGACACATATTCGCAAAGCTCTTTTGAAACAAAATCCTGATACTCTTGAGAAAGCTCTTGAACTTGCTAGAAAGGAAGAGTTTTCTCGGAAAATGTTTCCAAATTCTCAGCATCCGGATTCTGTATCCACAGTAGAACTACAGTTAAAGAAAGTTCAAGAGCAAAATTCGAAAATAATGTCAGTTTTGGATAAGTTTCAGAAGCAGCAGGAGTCGGTTGCATCAGTTGTACCCAACCCGACCCCTCACAATAGTGGTACTCTAGCTAATTTTGCTTCGCTGGAAACCCAAGTTCAGAATTTGAATCGTCAGGTGCAGACATTAACGGAGCAAATGGCTTCGTTGCATGCCAATGAAACGCCGGTAAAACAATTGCTTGGTACCCCACAGGCAATTTGTTATAATTGCGGTGGTATGGGGCACTTCGCTGCAAAGTGTCCTCGTCGTGAACCTAGTTCTTCTTTCCCACGGGGTGGGAACTCCAGCATTAGTCGGGGCTACTCCAATGCCAGGGGTGGCGCCCGAGGCTACGCACGTGGCCGACGGGGAAACTAGCTGGCCCTGCTCCTACCCGGGATGGAGCAAGGGTTAGTACTTACGATTTACCTGTACAGAATCATAGTTTTGTTTCTTTTTCAGTACCTAATTGTCAACATGTAAATAGTTCTGGTGATACAGTAGATTCGTTTTCTGAAGTAGACGTTGTTCATAATTTACTCCCTGATTCTATGCCCTGCGCGTCAAGTAGTTCATCCTTGACGTCGTCACCTGTTTTTGTAGATATTTATGTTAATGGGGTTTTTGCAAATGCTTTAATTGATACCGGCTCCGGTCCTTGCATAGTTAGTAAAGCGTTTTGGAACAAATTTGTTGGTCGGCCCATCATTCCCTACCAGTGTCGACCGCCGTGACCGTTTTTCTACTGGTGATCATGATACGGGGCTTACAAGCGTGATTGAGCACCGCATACAAACTACCGCTTCGCAGCCCGTTAAGCAGCAGCATTACCGTGAGCCAGAGTCAAGGAAAGAGGTTATAGAGAGCAACATTGAGAGTATGCTTGAGCGGGGTGTTATTAGCCCCAGCACAAGTCCCTGGGCTTCTCCCATTGTTATTGTTAAGAAGAAGGACGGTAGTGATAGATTCTGTGTTGATTTTCGTCGCCTAAATGCCATTACCGTCAAGGATTCTCATCCCATCCCTCGTATTGATGAGTCCTTAGATACGCTTGGCTCTGCGAAATATTTTACCAGTTTGGATCTTTGCTCGGGGTATTGGCAGATTCCTATGGCTGCAGAAGACAAGGAGAAAACGGCATTCGTGTGCCAGAACGATTTGTACGAATTTAATGTAATGCCGTTCGGTTTGTGTAATGCCGCCGCAACGTTCCAGAGGATGATGCAGTTTGTACTCCGTGGGCTTACTGGGAAGAGTTGCCTGGTTTACATTGACGATATCATTGTCTTCTCCAGCACGTTCGAGGAGCACCTATGTCGCCTGCGAGAAGTTCTTGATCGTTTGCGGCAGGCGAATCTCAAACTAAAGGAGAAGAAGTGCTCTTTTTGTCAGTTGGAAGTATTGTATTTAGGTCATCTTGTGAGTTCGGAGGGGATTCGTCCTAATCCGCAAAAGACAGAGTCTATTTCTAAGCTTTCTCCTCCAAAGAGTGTTAAGGAAGCACGAAGTTTTCTGGGTTTAGCTTCCTATTATAGACACTTTATTCCAAATCTGGCAGACATTTCTGCACCGATTGCCAAGCTTCTGCGAAAGAATGCGCCGTTTCGCTGAAAAGTGCCAGCAGGCATTTTTAAACATACAAAGTTCTCTAACAAATGAGCCGCTATTAACGCGCCCGGATTTTGCGGAGCCGTTTATAGTATACTCAGATGCGTCTGACGAGGGGCTCGGTGCAGTATTGTCGCAGCAGCGTGGCAGCAGGGAGGTGGTCATAAGCTACGCTAGCAGAGCTCTACGGGCCAGTGAGCGTAATTATTCCACCATCGAGAAGGAAGCCTTGGCGATGCATTGGGCTGTCGAGGAGAAATTTCGACCTTACCTGTATGGCCATGAGTTCAAAATAGTTACTGACCATAATCCTCTTCAATGGATTAGAAATATAAAGAACCCAAAAGGGAGGCTAGCACGGTGGTCAATGGACTTAGGGCAATATAATATTACAGACGTTGTGTACCGCAGAGGTAGTGAAAATGGAAACGCGGACTTTCTGTCAAGGAATCCCGTTGCTTCTGTTGTATGTACTGATTTTCCGGGCGTTATTTCTTTGGAAGTGCTTCGGGAAAAGCAGCAAAACGATAAGTTTTGTTCTGACATCGCTCGTTCACTGCAGACTGCAGACAAGCCGAGCGGTTGCTTTTGTTTGGTCGACGGAGTGTTGTTTAAGTACAGCAGGCGTCTCAGATCTCGCAGAGCTGTTATCCCGCAAAGTCTGAGGGACACTCTATTGCACAGCGCTCATGGTAGTCTTTTAGGAGGTCACTTTGGTGCAAGGCGTGTTTTGGCTACACTCTCACCGCGGTTTTTCTGGCCTGGTATGGCTCGTGATGTTGAGAGGTGGTGTCAAAGATGCCAGTCGTGTCAAACGGCCAAAGCCAGTACTGATGGCAGGGCGCCATTACAGCAGATATTGGCTTTCAGACCCTTCGAACGAGTAGGTGTTGATATTTTAGGCCCACTGCCGCGCACTAGGGCAGGTAGCAAATTCGTCGTCGTTTTTATCGACTACTTTACTAAATGGGCTGTCACCGTGAGCACCGCGAAGGCAGATGCTACGACTGTGGCTAAAGCCTTGGTTGACCGAGTTGTGTTGCAGCACGGTTGTCCTGAGGTACTACAGTCTGACCGTGGTAC
The DNA here is from genome assembly GCA_030248195.1 of Trissonchulus latispiculum. Classification (NCBI taxonomy): domain Eukaryota; kingdom Metazoa; phylum Nematoda; class Enoplea; order Enoplida; family Ironidae; genus Trissonchulus; species Trissonchulus latispiculum. The sequence goes on along the minus strand of JASAND010028369.1, from coordinate 24,039 downwards.
GTCATTTACGTCAAAGTTGCTTAGAACTGTTACCAGTGAGCTGAGAATCAAGCAGATGCATTCCACTCCCTTCCACCCTCAAACCAATGGGTTAGTGGAAAGGTTAAATAGAACGCTGGCAGAGCAGATGACTGTATGCGTGCAGGATTCTCCTAAGGCGTGGGAGAAGTTTTTGCCCTTTGTTACCTTCGCCTACAACACTAGTGTGCACAGCTCTACTGGGTTGAGTCCGTTTCAGATGATCTATGGAAGGTTACCGCGATTGCCGTTTGATTTTCTTGAAAGCGACGATCCCAAGCTGGTCTCCGATAAAAGGGATTACTATAGCTTGCTTCGTCGAGGGTTGAGTAAACTAAATGAAGTTGCTCGTGAAGGCCAGCACCGGGCGCATGCACGACAAAGGAAAGCGTATAACTCTCGTACTTGTCGAGTGCCATTTAGAGTAAATCAGTTGGTCATGTTAAAAAATTTCTACAGAAGTCGAAAATTTACCAGGCGTTGGCATGGTCCTTTTCGGATTAAAAGCAAGATTTCACCTGTTTCTTATGTTTTGCAAGATCCGAATTCACAAGAGCAGTTTTTGGCTCACAGTGGCAACTTAAAACTTTATCACCACTAAATGGGGTAGTAGTTTGGTAGCTTTTCTTTTTTATTTTGGGCCCATTCTTTCCTTTCCTATGTCTTCTTGCTTCTTGCTTCTACCTCATCAAAAATTCTTAAACGAATGCTTTGATGGCTCGTGAAGAGGAAAATATAAAGTATTCTTTGCGACGCCATTACAGTATTTCATTTATAAAGTGTTTTGCTACATTTCCTATTTTCTTTCTTTTCTTTTTTGTAGGCCATTCCCGCGAAGCTATACTCTATAATCGTCGGTGCGGAACGCCGTACAATGGTTTCTCTCACCTTTCCCCGTCTCCTTTGGTGTTATTTGGGAAGGAGGCTTCCACCGTTGAGCAAATCTATCAGGGCTGCAAGGCTCGTGCGGCCGTAGATCTCGAGGTCGAAGCCAAAATCTTGCAGGTTGAAGACGGGTTTCGTCAGAAGGCCTTGAGCAGAGAAATCTCACCTGTTCCCAGAATAGCCGGATTCCGCCATAAATGGAGTTTGGTGAAGGATTTGGTTATTTTACGCATAGACTCCGTTTTGGGTTCTTTATACTTCTAATCCATTGAAGAGGATTATGGTCAGTAACTATTTTGAACTCGTTCAGCCCTGCTTGGCCATCCAGGAGCTTTACCTGCTGCTTTGGTGCTAGGTGACAGCCCATTTAGTAAAGTAGTCGATAAAAACGACGACGAATTTGCTACCTGTCCTAGTGCGCGGCAGTGGGCCTAAAATATCAACACCTACTCGTTCGGAGGGTCTGGAAGCCAATGTTTGCTGTAATGGCGCCCTGCCAGCTGTACTGGCTTCGGCCGTTTGACACGACTGGCATCTATCTTTGACACCACCTCTCAACATCACGACACGAGCCATACCAGGCCAGAAAAACCGCGGTGAGAGTGTAGCCAAAACACGCCTTGCACCAAAGTGACCTCCTAAAAGACTACCATGAGCGCTGTGCAATAGAGTGTTCCTCAGACTTTGCGGGATAACAGCTCTGCGAGATCTGAGACGCCTGCTGTACTTAAACAACACTCCGTCGACCAAGCAAAAGCAACCGCTCGGCTTGTCTGCAGTCTGCAGTGAACGAGCGATGTCAAAACAAAACTTATCGTTTTGCTGCTCTTCCCGAAGCACTTCCAAAGAAATAACGCTCGGAAAAGCAGTACATACACCAGAAGCAACGGGATTCCTTGATAGAAAGTCCGCGTTTCCATTTTCACTACCTCTGCGGTACACTACGTCTGTAATATTATATTGCCCTAAGTCCATTGACCACCGTGCTAGCCTCCGTTTTGGGTTCTTTATACTTCTAATCCATTGAAGAGGATTATGGTCAGTAACTATTTTGAATTCGTTCAGCCCTGCTTGGCCATCCAGGAGCTTTACCTGCTGCTTTGGTGCTAGGTGACTCTCTTCTGTCTCGGGTCACCGTCGGTATGCCAGAGGTTGTGGTTCGGGCGGTCCCTGGCGCTTCCCTCACCTTTCTGACCCCGGTAGCTAGTGTGTGTGCAGCTCCCTTCCTGACTGTGTTTATGGTTTTTTGTGGTGCCAATGATCTTGTAGACAAGAACGGTACAGTTCACTCCCCTCCCGCCATTGCTAAGAAGTTGCTCAAACTTGCATCCTTTATTTCGGAGCAAAACCCTGCCTTATCAGTTCTGGTCAGTGGAATCTTACCCCGCCATACCTCGTCGAGTGCGTCGTCTGCGGTTGTAAAACTTAATAAGCGCCTTAGGTCAGCTTTCTCCCCTGCTACCCTTTCCGACCGCTGTGTCGGTCCCTACCGCTTTAAAAAGCAAAAATATGAAGCTCAATGAGGTCTTTCGAATGCATATAGTCACAACTGTATAGCGGGTGCTAAACGTTCAGAATTTGGGAAAAACCACTCTGACCGGAAATCTCGAATTTTTGAATCGGGATTGCGCGGAGGGTGTTAGAACGCTAAAAGAACTTATTTCGGAAAGTTTCATCAAATTTCATCATGATTTACGCCACCAAATAACAATATGTGCCCAAAAGGAATCACCACCTTAAGGTGGTGGTATTCTTTTGTGCAGTGCTTTTGTGGTGTTTTTTTGAAACGCTATAACTTTCGCAACTTTGGGAGTTGCAAAGAGCTTTATACATCGTTTTAAAGCTTATTATCTGTACATTCACATGGGCATACAGAACTGGCAAAATTAGCAAAAAATAGCAGAAATTTTCTGACAAGCTGACATCTAACGGGGTGAACATAGATCAAAAGTTTTTGAACATTCATTTCTCAAAACTGAAGAATCGGCCAAAAGTTCTTTTTGTGCCACGATGTGAAGGACATATGGGCCGAGGGTCGTTTTTTTGGATTTGGCTCAGCAGGTCTTAACGGTCGAGAAAATCGGCCAAATGCACAGTAACACGAAATTTCGCAACTTCGCATTGAGTTTTCTTGCTACTCAATATGTTTTAGCCCAAACCAAGAAAAACGTCCCTCCGCAGAAGTGCGAATTTCGATTCTGCCGAAAATCTCCGGAATCCGCTAAGTTTTTGAGAAATCGATGTTCGAAACAAAATAATCGTAGTTTTGCCAAAATGGTTTTTCGGCCAAATCTCTAGCTGAAAGCAATAAAGTCCGGCTAATAGGCATTCATAAAATGTGCATTTGGAAGATGTATCGATTGAGTATAACCAAGAGTTAATAATAGCTGGCCTGTCATATGCTCGGAACATTAAGGCCGAAATCTCGGGGTGGGGTCACGGTTAACACAGTTAAACATGTGTTTATATGCTTTTTAACTAAAATGATACTGTTTGGATAATCCCCAACCTTATTTCAATATTACGTGTAAAAGGTGACCCCCCCCCCCCCCGAGATCTCGGGGGGGGGGCTCAGCTTAACGTTGTTAAGCGTGTGTTTATATGCGTTTGAACTGAAATGCATTTGATTGGTTACTTAGCTGTTTGCTATTGAAATGCACTGGTGAGGGCTACGATAGCTAAGTAACCAATCAAATGCATTTCAGTTCAAACGCATATAAACACACGCTTAACAACGTTAAGCTGAGCCCCCCCGAGATCTCGGGGGGGGTCACCTTATACACGTAGTTTTGACATAAGGTAGGGGATTAGCCAATCAGATTCATTTTAGTTCAAACGCATATAAACACATGGTTAACTGTGTTAACCGTGACCCCCCGAGATTTCGGCCTTAATGTGCCGAGCATCTGACAAGCCAATTACACTAGGAAGAGTCCCGTGTCATACTCTTCCTATCATCTACTCTTGGTATAACTAAGCCAATTTTGCCCTTAACATGTGGCAGTAATTTTGAAAAAACTGATTTCCTCGAAAATGGCCATTTTTTGACCCTAAAAAAGTTTTTTGCTTATACTGACTTAACCACTGGAGATAGCTCAAAGGTTGTAAGAGCAAAAATGTTCATTTTCGAGTCCTCTTTCCAGCCATACTAACCAATCCCGTGTCTTGTTTACCTACTGGGAGCTTAAGGCCAAAAACCAAAATTTTCTTATCTTTTGGCCTAAGAATACGGGACTGGTTCTAGAATGTTAAAGAGCACGGAAATAGGTTATTTCGTAAGTTTTAGCCCTTTGCGTAAAGGATTAAAGCCGTAGGAGTCAGCAAAAATACCCGAAAGGAAACCAGCACCTTAAGTGCATCATGTATGTTTAAATCAATCCTTTTTACTAAGTAGTTAGTTTTAGTTAACAGACGGAGGGAGGCGCATGGGCCCTAAGGTAAGACTGGGTCGAGTATTTGGTTCCCCACCTGCCGGGGTCGAGTCTGCTCCTGTGCGGTCCGAGCTGAAACAATCATATTAAAAGATTTGCAAGGAATAGGGCTAGTCTCTAGTCTATCCATTGGTTGTGGCTTCCTTTTTGCCATGAAATCGATAATACAATGCAATACATACAAAATTTATTCATTCACAACTTGTATACTTAAAGGTAAATTCATTAGCTAGCAGAACCAACTATATTATGTTTTAAAAGTTAGTGCTTTGATTGCTTCATGGATTAACAGTGCTCCCTCTCGCTCCTAAACAAAAAACAAAGAGTTTTGTAAAAGTGCTGTCGGATCGGTGGACCAATTGTCTACGTAGGTATGCGGATCAGGGAGACAGTGAAAATTGAAAGCAATGGACAGTCGACACTTGCAGTTCGATTTTCCACCCGTTTGGTTTTTTATGCACGCACACAGGTATATCCGTCTACGTGGTTAGCGTTAGCCTAGAGTAAGCAAACATGAAATCGAAAAGTAATTTAATTTGCTCACTGAACTGACCTAACTATGGTTTTTGCTATAGAGAAAATTGTCAGAATTTACCCGGCAGGGGAGTAGGTGAAGTGTATGGTCCAGCTGGGCGACATTTTCCATTTGCTTGCCAGTATCCAGTGTCACACTGACAGAACCGCCAGTTCACAAATAGTCCCGGCGCGCAGACAGAATTTGGCACCCAAGCACTGCACTGGATGTCGGTTTGGCAAATATTCCCCAGAGTCGAGTGTTGATGAACGCTTCCGGTTGGATTCCTTCCCATGGTCGGGCGTGAGATAACACGACGTTGCTGTCGTTTGATTCTCATCTTAGCTGAACTGTAGCAGGAGACGTCCGTCCATAAGGCCATGACTGAAATAGATAAAATTAATCTTTGAAAAACTAACGAAATTAGAATGCTTGGGGTGTACTTGACCAAATCGTGTACGCTCACTTATGTAGTCAATTGTCATTCGTGTGACCTAGAACGGCAACATACAAGCTATATTTCATTGGTGTTATTCTTCAAAAATCCTTTGAACGTCTCATCATTTATCCGCAAAGCATATATACATACAGTACGTCGAATAAGGTGCATACCTAAATCCATTGTACTTTTCCAAAAAGGTGATCAAAACTTAGCCTGAAATTTATAGATACTACTAGGTCCACATGAAGCTTGAATTGACGAGGCTACACACAGTGTGTCCAACGGTCTTTGGCAGCAGTCGATACGGTATATATGTGGTAGCAAAACTGCATATGTTGGCAAATGTGCACATTTGCCAGTCATTTTGGACAAACTGCACTTTCTCCAGCTGAAGGCTGGACAAACTGTTCTAGAAAGCACGCATGTCAAGTTTTGCCAGTTTTACTGGCAAAACTGCACTTGTCAGCGTCTCAGTCAGTTTTTCCTACTTACCGTTGACAAAACTCAGGAACCTCTGAAACAACGCTGATTGATGAAACCTTCCCCTTTAATGTTGTACAAAAATAGGGGTCATGGCTTGGTATCATCTTCAAACGTTTGATAAATTTGACCACTGTTATTGGATTCAAATTATTATTTCTTCATCTTCTGCCCTTTCTCCATTTATTTTCACCTTCATATTCAATTTTGTTCGTTAGTTAGTAAAAGCTTTACGGGCAATGTCAACTTTAAGTTATTTATTTGATCCAACTTAGAATTTTCTTATTCTTTTATTTTGAAATTTCACTTTCAATTTTAAAGATATTGTTTGTTCGCGTTGCCCATAAAAATACTTGTTTGCTAATTTTACTAAAACTTTAGGACATGGATTTTATCTGGAAAAATTGCACTATTGCAGATGCCGCAATAACTTCAAATGTTTAAAATTGAATATGAAGGTGAAAATAAATGGAGAAAGGGCGATAATTTGAAACCAATAACAGTGGTCAAATTTATCAAACGTTTGGAGATGATACCAAGCCATGACCCCTATTTTTGTGCAACATTAAAGGGGAAGGTTTCATCAATCAGCGTTGTTTTAGAGATTCCTGAGTTTTGCCAACGGTAAGTTGGAAAAACTGACTGAGACGCTGACAAGTGCAGTTTTGCCAGTAAAAATTGGCAAAACTTGACAAGAGTGCTTTCTAGAACAGTTTATCCAGCCTTCAGCTGGAGAAAGTGCAGTTTGTCCAAAATGACTGGCAAATGTGCACAGTTGCCAACATGTGCAGTTTTGCTACCAAATATATACAGTTGAATTTATTGCTTGTAAATGGGGGTCACGGTTTTCGGGTAACGTAATGCCGATCTTCGATCGAGCTATTGTTGTTTGAGCTCTGGCTGCTCTAGGATCGTTTAGGTTGCTTTCACGAAGCAGGCAACTTGGCCCGAGAAACTTGATCGGTCCGAGCCTGAGCCCTGTCTGCCTTAATAGTTTTTAGCAGCACAATCATATATTTATAAATGCAGTAGTCATAGGATTAACTATAGGTGTAGAAGTCGCCTGCCAAAACATTTATATGATTGTAGAAGAGTTACGTCCGGGCCTTGAATCTGAATCGGACCTCAGGCTAGGGCCGGGCCCGGGCCAGGCTTACACCGGGTTACCCGGTTGTTAGATCGGCAGGTCCGGCCCGGCACTCGATGAGGCCGGTCAAAGTTTTGTTGTACAAATTTCATAATTTTTAATAATTCTCTGCATCAGAAAATCAAATTTGAACTTCCAGGAGTTGTTTAAGTTGTAGTAAATAGCACTAACTATTGTTTGTCACTCTTTTTGTATATCGGGCCTTCACCGGGCCGGCCGTCTACCGGTCGGTTCAGCAGGCATGGGCCCGGCCCGGAAAATTTCTTAACGGCACAACTCTGTGTGCAAAGTATAGCTATGTGAGCTGGTTATATATATACATACTACTAGACTATAAAAATCACATGAAGCGTAGTTGGCATTGTAGCTTACCAATAATGATGATAATACAAAAACGAGAGTAGTAAATACACGGAGACATAATGCGGCGAACCTTTGCTTTCAAGATAGGTGACGAAATGAAGCAATTGAATGATATGTAAGAGTGACCTACAGAAGTACTTGAGTCTTGTCACTGAAAGTTTCATCGTTTCAGTTGGTGATGCCAACTTGCATAGTTCTGTACATTCATAGCATACAGGAAGAACATATTAATTTTACATACAGTAAAGCTAAGGTGTTCTACAATCTACAGTGTCTGTAACGTTCCAGTTAAACTGGTTTTATCCGATTTTAGCTAACGAATAATAACTAGGTGTGTGTGAGTGAATAGTTACTAGGTATTCACACACTAACGTCGCCTCTGAAGAGCAATCACATTAGTAACAACAGAAATATCTACGAAAACTTCGTCAGGCCCAGTGCGAAGTCGGTGAAATGGCGATGTTTTTATTCCGGCTGGAGCCGGAATGCTATAAAGAAATATTTTTACTGCCACCTCACCCCAGTCAGTGCTCCGGTTAGGGGTAGTGCCAGCTTAGAACGTTTGCATTGTTGAGGGAAGGGTGATGCTGACACTGAATAATTGCCATAGCAATTACCCGAGGTGTTCTACACCGCTACGTCCAATATACTCTTCAGGAGCATGCACCTTTGGTCTTAGCATTTCTAGTTTTCCGCTACTGGCAATATTGTACCCGACTAGTGACTTGTGTGTTCCTGAGGTTTGTACTTTTACTGTTGCTACATTTGTTCGGAAAATTCAAAGCTGTTTTAAAAGATGACGTAGTCTCTACATGCATTTTGTCTCGGGACAAAAAGTTTTATTTAAAAAGAAAAAATGTAAGTAAACAGCCTGGAGTAACACGTTTCTTTCTATTGTTTGGCATGTGTTGTTTCTGACAATTAGTAGTTGTTACTCACACATTTAAGATTTCCGAAGTCTGCTACGAAAACGTCTACTTTAGTTTATTGTGCCAACCCATTAAGCTCAGGGCAGAAAGTAAATGAAAGTTAAAATCTTCTGAAACTAAAATTTTGAAATGTAAGTTTTATTTTACATTCCTTTTACCAAGACTTCATATTTGATGATACTTCTACTTGCAGGTGAGCACATTTGCTCCTCGACGGCTTAGTGCCCACTGCCCACAGCATTTGCAGTTTACTCTTTTTTAGCTTTAACAGCTATTTCCTGTTCTTTTGTCAAAGTTATTTTTGTGGATATGCATAGAATCCAATAAGTACAATTAAGTAATAACTAGAGAAACAACGGGGCAGTTGCATACATTAACACGGGGTCCGATTCTGGAGGGGTCTACCCCGACCTCGGCGAAGGGTCTACCCTGAATCATTCCAGAATTTTAAGGGGCCTGCCCCGAAATTAGTAAAAATTGAGATGTTTTAACGTTTTTGACAAAAAAATTAGTAAAAAATGACAATTTTTAGCGATTTTTAAGAAATGTTTTTGCTAGCTTTAAGAAATTTGCTAAAAAATTACCTATGTTTGGTAAAAAGCGCTGAAGGATCTGCCACGTTTTCCTTTCTGGACGAGAGGGTCTGCCCTTTTTCTTTTTGCCGAGAGGGTCTACCCTTTTTCGTCGGTCTGGGGGGGGGGGTCAGCACCCCCCTTTCCTCCCCCACGTTATCCTATGGGCACTTGGATAATTGTCTAGAATGACAGCGAAAAATTTCACGGAATGATTCAATTTTCCTGTTTTATCAAGTACGTTGATATTAGTTTGGTAATATAAGATTACGTTTCTTTTTTCAGATAAATCTAAATCCGTTTTTTCCTTATTTGCGTCAAAAACATACAAGCTTTCTGCTGAATGATAGAGCTAGAGTAGTTCGGCCTGACATAATTCTGTGAACATGGTTGGTTATAAAGATGTATATAATTAGCTATTAACTTTGGAGAGAGCTTTCATCGGAAAGTTACTTAATCTTCTCTTTACTTTCTGAAATTGAATGTTAATCATAAGATTTCAGTATCTTAAGCTTATTTTGTTTGCGTTTTAAATTGGCTCGAGGCTTCTATCTATTTGATAAGGTTGACCATCTTTCTAATAAAGTATAAAGTGCAGCACATGCATCCTTAAAGCCTTACTTTTAAAATAATCTTTGTGTTACTGTATAAGCTGAAATATATAATTGCAGCTTAGTACTGCCTTATTATGTTGCGCAACAAAATAGTTTAAGCCAGGGGAGGTGTGAGCCGTGTCCAATTTGCCCAAAACCTACTGATTTTACAAACAATAAGTTTAGACCTTTATTATCAGGTTGACCTGATTTTAAACAGAGAGCTAGGTGTCGCCAAAAATTCCTGTCTTTGGCGATGCAAAAATAATAAACAATTTATTATTTTAGTAAGTGGCCAAACACCGATTACGTTGAAGCAAAAACAGACGGACAACCACATGTATATATACCAATAATTAGACTGAAAGTAAACAGAAATAGACAGGAAAGTTAATTTGCATATTCAAAGTCAATCACACATTTAATGTTTAATAACTTCCGGGTTTCTTCTGCCTAGCAGCAGCATGAACTATCTTCATGCATCGCGCTGTGTGCGACACTCCCGGCGGAGAGTGTCCTGCATCCATTTCTTGGCGGCAGCTGCTGCTTTTCTCTTTGGTCTGGCTCCTTGATCTGACTCAAAGTCGTCTGTAGGAAGATCAACGGGATAGGGCGTACCATTCGCATCATAAGACTCAGTTTCCATTGGATACAACTTCTTAACTGGACGTTGAAGAGTTTTTCCAGAAGGCAATCGAAGCCAGGCCGATCTTACGTTGCCGTCAGATCCCTGGTTCAGTTTCGTGATTCTTCCGAGTTTCCACTTTCCACGAGGAGTCTCATCTTTAATCAGAACAACATCATTTAACTTCGGTCCTCGCCGACTGGAATTTCGTTGTATCGTGACCTGGCGATCTCTCAGGTTGGTTAAATATTCCTTTGTCCATGATGACCAGAAGCCACGGAGAATAGCTTGTGACCGTCTCCAGTTTTGAACTAAAACCTCTGGTGAAGGCGGCTGCCATTCTAAGCAGTCAGAATCTTGAATCAGTCTGACTCCTACATCAGCATTTCCGGAAAGAAAATGAGCCGGACACAACACAGTGCCAGGCTCCTTGTCCGTATAGAAGTACACCAGTGGGCGTGTGTTTAGTATAGCTTCAACCTCAGCCAAAATCGTCTGAAGCTGAACCGTAGTTAGCAAGGACGGTCCAACGATTTTTTTCAAACTTCGTTTCACCGATCCAACTAGTCATAAAATCCACCCATCCAAGGTGCTTTCTCTGGAATAAACTTCCAGCTTGTTCCTTGATTTGACAAAAAATCTTGGACGTCGTCATCAACAGGTACCCAGTCAATATTGTCCAGTACCCTTTTAGCAGCCTTAAATTGTTTGGCATTATCGGAAATAATCGTTTTTGGCATACCTCTGCGCGCGGCGAACCGTCTGAAAGCTAGCAAAAACTGCTGGCAGCTCAGGCTGTCCACTAGTTCAAGATGAATGGCTAGAACTACTGCACAGGTAAACAGGCACACCCAAACTTTGGAGGCTTCGCCCGCAGCTTCGTTGACGACATAAAGTGGCCCAAAGTAGTCTACTCCAGTAAACGTGAATGGCCGAGACATCGTTACTCGTTCATGTGGAAGAGGAGGAGGCGGAGGAGTCAAAAACTGACCCCCTTCCCAGCGCCTGCACACTCCACATCTATTCAGTATTTTGCGAATCAAAGTTCTCCCTTGAATTATCCAGTATTCTAATCTTAGTTGAGACAAAACATGTCGAGCACCCGCATGCCCAAGTCTCTGGTGACACTGCATCACCATCAAATCAGTAAAGCAACTGGCACGAGGCAACAACTTCGGGTATTTGGCGTCGTAGTTCAAAGAGCTATTAGCCAGTCGTCCTCTGCATCGAATGATGCCCTTAGTATCTAGAAATAGATTTAACTGTTGAAATCTGGCATCCATCTTTTTTCCATTTTTCATAGCGTCGAAGACAGACTGGAAATGTCGATGTTGCACATCCTTCTCCAACAGTATCTTTGCATATGCAATTTCATGGACTTGCAAGGGTCCAGAGGCTTCTGTCTTGGATTTTCGGCAATTATTGATAAATCGAGAAGCCCAGGCTGTGACTCTCAACAGCTTACTAATTTTCGAGAAGTTTTCTAGTTTCATTCCTAAGGGGCCTTCTTCAGTGGAAACACTATTCGAAACCACAGCTATTTGAGACTTTCGCTGCTCTAGCTCAGCTGTTTCCACGCCTTTAGTTGAATCTATAGGTTTTGGCCAACTACATTCCTGTTTGGACAACCATGAAGGGCCCTCCCACCAAAACGGAAGGATGACCTCTTCGAAGGTAGCGCCTCTACTAGGTAGATCAGCGGGATTTTCTGCTGAAGGTACATATCGAAATTGGACGTTGGTGTGGCTTCGAATTTCTTTTAACCTATTTTCTACGAACACCGAAAAAAGGCGTTTGCTACGAATCCAATAAAGTACACACTTAGAATCGGACCACAAAAACCTCTTGTTGACATTTTGGTGTAAATGCTGCTCAACAAATGCTAGAGCTCTTACTCCAATGACTGCCGCCATGAGTTCTAACCGAGGAAGTGAAATTTGCTTCATTGGCGCAAGTCTAGCTTTACTAAATAACAGCGTCGAAGATGCAGCAAGGCCTGAGTCAGCCTGTTGATGATATCCAAAACGGATATAAACACAGGCTGCATAGGCTTTGGCCGAGGCATCACAAAAGCAATGAAGTTCCACGTCATCACACAAAGATGGCGGACAAACATGGCGAGGTAAAGCAAAACAAGGAATCCGTTTCAGATCTGCCAAAAAGTTGTGAAACATTGCAGACTGTTCTGGTGATACTTCATGATCCCATCCATAGTTTTCTTTCCACAACTGCTGCATCAAAATCTTAGCAGTGATTATGCAGGGAGAAAACCATCCAAGTGGATCAAACAGTTGTGCAGCAATCTTCAATATGCTACGTTTCGTAGGCTTTTGAATATCTGCATCAGAAATCTTTGATAGAAAAACAGATAATGTATCTGCGACAGTGTTCCAGTTGATTCCAAGCACTTTCACGCATTTATCCTTGGTTCGATCACCAAGTGGGATAGAATCCAGAAATTGACTTGAATTCGATACCCATTCACGTAGATTCATCGATGCTTTCTGAAACATGTCCTTGGCCTCTTTGTAGAAAAGCTTACATTCTTCTACGGTTTCTTTGGTGGTTAGCACATTATCAACGTGGATATTTCTCAAAATATTTTCCGCAATATCAGAGGTTTGCCTTTTCAAGTGATGGGCGATCGTAGCACACAGCAGAAATGGGCTGGAGATAACCCCAAAAGGCACTCGGCAGAATCGATATATTTGCAGATTCTCTGTAGTTAAAGGTTGACCGTAGTCCTTCAGCCACAAAAATCTTGTGACATCTCGTTCAGATTCTTGCAGGCTTATTTGCAGAAATGCTTTTTCTATGTCGCTGACGACTGCAATCTTTCTAAATCGTACCATCTAAAAGCATACCACATAGATTATTCAGCAGCAAAGGTCCACGAAATAGGCAGTCGTTGAGACTTAAACCATCCTTGTGGGTTTTTGCCGAGGCATCGTACACAATTCTCACTTTTGTTGTGCTCTTCAATGGAGTAATCACGCAGTGATGAGGGATATAATGCCGTTTATTTCGGTTTCCCATTGTTCCATCGACTTTCTCAATGATTCCAAGCTTTAACCGCTCTTCGAAAATGCCATTGTATTTCTGCATCAGATCATGATCTTTACACAACCTCTTCAAAAGAGATTTTAGTCGTCCTAAAGCTAGTTCATAGTTTGTAGGTAGCTTAACTAAATGGTCAATCCATGGCCATGTAACAGAGTAACGCCCATTCACAAACTGAATGGTGTTATTAAACTGTTGCATAGCTTCGTCATCGTCCTGCATTTCCGGGCAATCCTTAATACCAATTGTTTCCAGCTTCCAAAAGTCTTCAAGATTTACTGGAACAGATTTCAATATGCGTTCTTCGTTGAAGCATAACATCGAAGTGGACTCAACATTTTCAGCAGACTTGATTCGACCGGTTACTATCCAGCCAAATTTCGATCGGAGCAGCACCAAACCGTCATCCAGATTTATTCTTTCTGATTCTACAAAATCATAGTAGTAGTCACTACCCAACAGAAAGTCAATAACAACTGAACCATTATTCTGAATAGAAGAATCAGCTAAATGAATTTCCCGTAGCAGTTGGTGCTTCTGAACATTCACAGGCATTTGATCAATACGACAGCAGATAGTTGGTACCACATTGGCTCTAACATTCTTTATTTCTTTATTGACCAAACACAACGGTACGTCAACCACCGGCAGGTCCATCCTTTTCATTCCCGTAGCTCCAAACGATGCAACATGTATTGTTTCTTTCTTTAAAGGGCGCAGCTTTAGTTTGTTCACAGCCTCCTCAGTTATGTAAGAGCGCTGGCTACCGGTATCAAACAGTAGCTTTATAGACATACCATCCCCATTTTTCGCATTCAGTGCAGGAACAAGAGCTGTCTGCATGACCACTCTGTATCCAGGAGCAATAAGAGCCGGTTGCATGGACTTCTCAGATTTGTTTTCTTCAGCTTCAGAAGATGTGGCCAAAGCTCCTTCCGGCTTTATCTTACCACTTAGTCCAAATTTTGCTGGACACAGACTTGAGTGGTGCCTTTTCTCCTTACAGTAAAAGCACTGCCCTTTGCCGGGACAATCTGATACTCGATGTCCTTTTTGAAGACAGCAGTAGCAGTATCCACGCAATTTTGTTTTTCTTGTTTCCAGATCAGGATATTTTTTACACTGATCGGAAAAATGTGCGCTACCACACTAAGCACAACTTGGCTTCTTTTTGGAGACAGCCACCAAGGCTTCAGTTGTGGTATGAGCCATTCGTTTCGTTTTTATTTTGTTGTCAGACGTTTCAATCCTGGAATCTTTTGATTCTCCCAGTTCTCTGGCAACAATTTCTTCTTTTAGAAACCGTCGCAGACGCGATAGTTCCCAATCGTCGCTTCCATTTTTGCGATTCAGATTTATTCGAATGTCTGGGGGCAACTTTGACAATATGAGTGGAATAAAAACTATTCCAAATTTGTCATCGCCAACACCCAAGGCTTCTAATCCACGAATGTGCTTTTCACATTCATCGTAGACGTAACGTAGTTTAGAAGTTTCTTCAGTTGATCGCTGAAGCTGGAACAGCTCTTCAAAATGGGCAAAGATGACAATCTGTTCTTTCCCAAATCGTTCTTTCCACAGCAACAGGATAGTTGGCATTTGTGATCGCAATCCCTTGAACGGCACGTTCCGCCTCACCAGCCAAAAAACTGCGTAGATAGTTGAATTTTTCAACATCACTCAGGCTTTCATTTGAATGGATGGCGGCGTTGTATGTGTCCCAAAACTCCTTCCACTTTAATGGATCTCCGTGGAATTTAGCAATTGTCAGCTTGGGCAATTTCACAGATGCTTGGCTAGTCACGGCAGAATTGTTTAACCCAGTGTTTCTGGCGGACTGGTTGTGGACGTCTGTTTTCTCAAGTTTCTTTATTCGATTTGTGAGGGCAACCGCGCAATCTGACAACAGCATTTGAAAATCCAAAGCTGTTGCCAGTTCCTCATCAATGCCTTCTTCATCACAAAGAGCCAAAATGTTTTCATCTGCCTCTTCTATTTTGCGCAGATAATTTGTCAGGCGATCGGATACCTTGGACAACTCTTCAATGGTGACCAGACGGTCAGTTGCGAGAAGCTCATTTCCTTGATCCAAATATTTTTTGGAATGCCCTTTTAGTGCGGCACGTTGACGAACCAACTTGACTTTGTCAAGCTTTGACATGACAACTAGTCAACCTAGTCAGACAAATCTATTAAAGCACTAGTTAGCTCGAAAAACAAGAGCTTAGTTTTTGCTAGCTCAAAAAACAAGAGCTAACTTTTACAACTGTAAAAGAAACTGAACTCCTAAGAAACAAATTAAATTGAGAACGTAAAACACGATCTCAAAAGAAAATGAATCCAAGATCAGCCTTTTACTACTACTTGCAGTTGATATAAAACTGCAAAAAAGGTTTTCTGGCACTGTATTCACAGTGTGATTCTGTTGCGCAATGCACAACAGAATCAGAAAAACAAAAAAAGAAAATGACTTACAGTTTCGGCACCATGTCGCCAAAAATTCTATCTTTGGCGATGAAGAAATTAGTAAACACAATTACAATTTAATAAAATGGCAGGAAACTCAACATTAGACGAAACCAGACATGCACAACACATACCCCCCACAATTAGACTGAAAGTAAACAAAATTAGACGGAAAAGTTAATTTGCATATTTGAAGTCAATCAAACATTTAATGTTTAATAACTTCCGGGTTTCTTCTGCCTAGCAGCAGCATGAACTATCTTCATGCATCGCGCTATGTGCGACACATAACAACAAGGAACGGCATCGCAACATAACATCTAACCTAAAATGAAATGTTAATCTAGCTTTTGGCTGCTACAAACATAGAAGAATGTAAACACCGTGTTAGAAAAGCAAGATATGCAAAACTCAGATTGGTATTCGCTGCCGATCTCATCCCATACTTCAGCAAGACCCCAGCGTTTTATGCTCAAGTCTGCCTATAGTAAATGAGCGGACGCACACAAAACTTTCACTTTCACCAAATTATCCCCCAACCCAGGTTTTCAAGTAAAAGTGGAACGTTGAACTGAAATATTTTTCTTTGGAACTTATTAAGACACTGAAGGTTGCCATTTCAATTTTTAAGGCTGAGATTCCTTTTGAATAGAACAACTTTAAAGCGCTTATAGTATTTTCCTATAATTCATAGAAAATAATGATTTTATTTCCTACTTTTTGGTTCTGCATTAGAGAAATATAGGCAGAAGGTGTGCATAGCATTTTCCAAGAGAGTGCAAAGGCGCCACAGGCTCGATTTTTGTGATTCATACTACAAAGACATTAGCTTCCGCTATCTGCAATCATATTAATTTGCATAAGCAGTGAAAACGCCAAGTTCATTATGCATGCATCCACAGATGGAAGTGGGTCGCAATTTTGTGGCCGGCGGGTACCCGCAACCCACGGGCCTCTGAGTGACCCGCGACCCGACTTACGATCAGCGACCCGCTGAAGTTTTGTCGACCCGCTTGACCCACTTCTTTAATTTCGTCATTACCGTATATTATATATTAAGTACTCCATAGTATGTGTCTAGCAAAATTGACATCCAACATTTAACATTCCACATACCGAAGTAACAGAAGCAAAGAAAAATTTGGTGAGTTCAAAGTAAATCTACATTGAATTTCGGTTACCGGATTTCGTAATAGTCTTCACTAATTTTGAGCATGGTATGCTACTGCAATCGGCAAACGTGTTAGATGAGCTGTGTCCTTGATCGGCATGCACAAATTAGTGTTTATGTTCAACTTTTTGAAGATAAGTATGTTTTTGTAGTAATTTCATAAAAGTT
This sequence comes from Trissonchulus latispiculum, assembly GCA_030248195.1. Taxonomy (NCBI): domain Eukaryota; kingdom Metazoa; phylum Nematoda; class Enoplea; order Enoplida; family Ironidae; genus Trissonchulus; species Trissonchulus latispiculum. The sequence goes on along the minus strand of JASAND010028369.1, from coordinate 7,175 downwards.
CAGTCCATTCTAGTTTATTTCTTACAGTTGAGTGGTGACTAGCACAGGACTTTTTATATAGTATGTCATCTCACGACTTGGATAATATTGCCATTTTAGCAGTTTATATCATATCAATTTATTCCTACAAATAAAATTAGGAATGATCATAACTCGTCTACCTATGTCGAAATTCCAATATGGATATTATATATAGTATTTATGGAAGCACTTCTTCGCACTCTTTTCGGAAAGATGGACTTCTAGGCTATGGTAAGCAAAAATGCTGAGTCAAAGTTGCAAAAAAGCTGTCAACTTTATTGTCAGACTGTAGATCAATGCAAAAGCTTCAAAAGCGTTGGCGTGATAAAATACATATGCCAGGGCAGTGACTATGTTAGAAATATATTACTGAAAGTTTTGCATAGTTTTTGCACTGAAATTACTGAGGATGCACGGTGGAATTGAAATATATAATTTGATCATAAATGCAATTATACAAAATATAGTCAAAAGTAAGAGAAGAATTGAATATTTATTGCAAATTGTAAATTTTATAGTGAAATGTGCCCAAAATTTTGCATAAAATTGGTGCGAACCAGTTCTAGAGATGCTGGAAGACTCTGGACAGGACTGGCTCTAGAGAGGCTAGATACCCGAATTTATAAGCAACAAGGTGGCGACCTTACAAGTTTTTTTGGAAGTCGGGAAATGTAAGACTCAAATGTGGGACAGGATTTGCCAGAAAAGGTTATGTAAAAGGTTAACCTGTCGAAGTTAAGGATTGTCTTGACTCATAATCTAGGAGTGATGCAAACCCGGAAACCCAGAATAGTTGACGTAGCTACAAAAGAATGTGACTCAAATCCCTTTGTGTGCTTGCAACTAAACAGTTTCACTTGTTAAGTTCATTAAGTTCAACTAAATGTGCTCAGAATAGTAATTGATAGGTAGCTATACAGAGGTTTTAAAATTCCCTTAGTTGCTATAGTAAGTAATTTCCTACACCTATTCCATTATGTACCGTAGCTGCGCTGTAGGTTTGCTGTACTCCACGTTGGCTCGGTTTTAAGCTAGCGCGGAACAACTGCGCTAATTCAAAATTTTCCCAGTAATGCTGCAGTGATATTTTCTCATACCGTATTTCCAAAACTGCTCTGATGATGACGGGTCTACTGACTTCTATATTGCAGAATGCAACTTTCTATTTAATAGCAAAGAATACGTCATGTTTCCTGCTACGAATTTAGTCACCTAACAATATCGTTAGCTTGCGTACAATCCGTTAGTCATACGTTTAATCAACTATAGGGATAAATTGAAAATGGAAAAAAATCAAATCGTGGCTATTAAGCTTGTTTACAGACCATCAGCGGAAATGGAAGTTGCGATGATTGTTATTACTAAACAATGAATTTTGAAAATTGTAAAGATTAAAAGCAATTTTTCAAAGTTAGAATTTTACCTACCAATGCGAATGCCTACAGTTCAGGATTCATGACTTTAATGCTGATGGTGCAAGCTTTCACTTTGTTAAAAAGGTGATGACTTTAATTCGTCATGTGGCACCTTCATTTTTGCTGTAGACTCAATAAGCATAAATTATTAGCGAGACACTCCAGTGATATTTAATCATCTATTTAGCCTCCGCAAAACGTCTTTTAAATTTTGTTTATCTAAACTAGCATCTAAATAATTCGTGAAGACGTCATGATAAACAGTTTTGAGATGTGGTTTGTAAGATTTCAATACATGTATGGAAAAATTGTCAAGTGTCATAGCTAACTGTTTGTTTGATTATCTGCCATAACTTAAATTTTCAGTTAAATTACCTGAGGTACAGGCGCTTAAGGTGGTGGTATCGCTTTGTGCAGTGCTTTTGTGGTGATTTTTTAAACGCTATAACTTTCGCAATTTTGGCTCAGTTTGGCTTGCCATGACGTGAAGGATATGTGGGCCCAGAGGCTTTTTTGAATTTGGCTCAACAGATCTAATGCTCCAGAAAATTTGCCAAATGTGCGGTGACACGAAATTTCGCAACTTTGCATTGAATTTTCTCGCGGAGACGATTTAGCCCATACCAAGAAAAATGTCCCTCCGCAGTAGTGCGAATTTACATGCTGCGTTCCGAGGGATGTTTCGATATCGTTGTAGTTATAAAAAATGTAAACCGTAAATCTGACACGTTTCTTTTAGCTATTTATTCGTCTCCATATGAACGGACTGCAAGCAACACGCTTTTTCCTTCATCTGTTGGCAACCCTGGGACTAGCAGTTGCCGTGTGTTTTCTGGCAACTGCAGCCGTTACAACATCCTGGCATACTGCCAAAAGAACTGATAACAAATTCATAGAATTTGGACTGTGGCAAACTTGTGATGTGGATTACCTGACTGACGGGACCTCTCAAAGAACCTGTCGACTTCGTGAACCAGTTGAACCCAACGACGTGCAGCAGACTGTTGATACCGCCTACAAACAGCAACGTAAGCGCAGACAACCATTATCGAGGTTATAATTGGTAGATAGGTAGGTTCGTTAGTAGCTAAAGTCTGACCAAAAACTTTTGGAACCGAAATGTGAGCGGCTGTCCTGAGTTATCACTTGAAGGTAGCCTATATAGTGTATATATTTTTAGAATCCTCAGGAACTCTAGAATCCGAAAATCCGGAAAAATCCGGAATTCCAGATTTCATTCACGGAAAATCTAAAATTTTTAGTTTTTCGCCAATTTTTTATCGCAATCAAAATTTTGTTTTCACGATCGAATAGAGCTGGTCCCGCTGCATATTTTTGCTTCAACAAATTTGTCACGAAAATGCACCCAATTTCCGGAATTCCGGAGTTTCAAAGTTTCCGGATTTTAAAAATTTTCTCCAATACCCACAAGATGGGTATCATTCGAAAGCTCTTATCGAGCTGAACAACTTTTGTAATAAGACGAACTCTTAAAAATGCACACAATTACTGGAGAAAACCGGATTTTCCGTATTTTAAAAATTTTCTCCAATACCCCAGAATATGGGTATCATTCGAAAGCTCTTGATGAGTTGAATAACTTTTGTAATAGAATCAATATCTGAAAATGCAGCAAATTCCCGGTATTAAGGAAGTTACCACTACCGGTATGGGATGTAATCACTTTCCACTAGGGAAAGTGGGATGTAGTATACTGTCCGCAGACATAATACAAGTTGCTAGATATCCCATAATTTTGGTAAGATGCTGTAGCTGTTGCTTGTTTTGATGTCCTTTAAGTTAGTGATCCGTAAAGCGAAAATGTCCAAATTTCAATAATCAAAAATTAATTACATATGCGCTTAAAGCTCTACACCTAAGCGCTATTTCTTTTACTTGAACAGCTAATTCTTTTACGGATTCAGTGTGCACAAAAACCAAAAAACATATACATGCAAGTTCAACAACAATTAATTTAATTTCGAATTTTGTACTGTGTATTATTATGCTTATAAACAATGTCACTGGATGATTCTGAAACATGTCTGTATGGGTTCCAATGAATTTCAGCCTTTCATAGAACCACGCTGTGGTTGATCATTGGCTCAATATTTATTGGTCTGGTTGGTTTGATACTTGGTTTCATCTCTTTACCCATGGATTTTGTTGACAAAAGAAATTGTCTAAAATACTGTGCATGGATTTGGCTGCTGTGCCATTTTCTAACAGGTAAGCACATTCGCAACAGTACCAGTAAGCTTTGCACTTCAAAGCTTTATGTTGGATACTCCACACTCGTATAGACAAACAACAAATATTTACCTTTGGTAGTTAATGATAGCATTTTCGAGGTGCGAAAGCGTGCACCTTTTTCTTCCTAATCTGAATAAAGGGGGCCTGAAGTGATACCGGAAGAACGAAAGCCCGATGTGAATTGCTGTGCACTGCAGTGCACACGAGTGTACATATTAAAAATGTTTCTATCATTGGGAACTCTCAGTGAGTCAGAAAGCCAGGTGCCACGAAAGATGTTCCATATTATTACCTAGGGCCTTTTTCATGAAAAGGTAAAGTAAAGTAGAGTAGAGTAGAGTAGAATAGAGTAGAGTAGAATAGAGTAGAGTAGAGTAGAGAAGAGTTAAGATTAACACCTTTATCTCTGTTCCTGAATGCATGGGGTTATAGTTAACCCCGCGTGTTTTTAACTTATTTAGTTCTGCAGGATCAAAAATCGAAAAGCAATACTTGAAAGGTTAAAATTACCTTTATACAACCACGAAAATAGTTTAACGAGTTAAATTGTGCTCTTGCGCTGTCCAACTTTCTACAGGACTGAACACTATCCATAGAGAATTTTTTAATTTAATCAGCTAGGTTAGATAAAAGTAAAGCTTTAATTCTGCATTAATTTATATTTATATTCTGCCTAAATGCTTTTCCCAAATCTATATAGAGCCAAATCTAACAAAACAAAAACCGTTATTGTAGATAGATACGATATAGTTAAAAAGGTAGAGTTAGAAGGGCAAATTTAACTATAGTATGACCAATGAACAATGAACAATGTGTGTACACTGTACAAATTTCGACAGTTCATAGCAGATTAACTTTTGGAGTAAACCTCAACAATGTATATATTTTTAGAATCCTCAGGAATCCGAGATTTCGAAAATCTAGAAAAATCCGAAATTCCGGGTTTCATTCACGGAAAATCTAAAATTTTTAATTTTGCGCCCAATTTTTTTCGCGATCAAAATTTTGTTTTATAAATAAAATTCGGAAATTTTGAATCTATTCGATCGTGGAAGCAAAATTTTGATTTCTATAGAAATTGGGCGAAAAACTAAAAATTTTAGATTTTCCTTGAACGAATGCCGAAATTTCGGATTGTTCCGGATTTTCGAAATCTCGGGTTCCTGACGATTCTAAAAATATAGACATTATTGGGGTTTACTCCAAAGGTTAACCTGCTATAAACGGCCAAATTTTGTACACGCATTTTTTGGTCGTACTACAGTTTAACCCATTCACGAAAAGGATTGAGCTATATTTGACTCGTTTAAACCATTCATAACAAAAGGCCCCTGCAGCAATTACTTGTTCGATTGAGTACCTAATAATACCAAAACTACATAGCTGTTATGGCGTTTTTCGAAGACGAGCCAAAATTCAACCCTCGTTAAAAATTTACCAGCTAGATATTGTTAGTTTTCGATAATGAAAATGGAGAAATTAGGATGAAAACAGCTGTTCGGCAACTAATCATCACTGAATTCGTGAAGCGCACGAATTGAAACTAATCTGATGGCATCAATTATTACACAGAACGGAGAAATACTATTAGGTGACAGGGTGACACAGAATTACTCAAATAGTATGTAAAAAAACGCCGGGTTCAATTCATTGAGTAGTATAACAAGGGGGATTCTCAGAAAATCTTGATGAACCGCATACTATTAATATTAAAAAACTTTTGATAACACCCTTTTTAACGAAAAGCATTCTACTTCTTCTAGTAATGCAGACTTGTGTAAATCCGAATACAATATTGTAATTTTAGGTGCTATCTCAGCAACTGGGATTGTCCTTTTCATGTATCAGTCCATGAAAATAGAAAACAAAACGTTTAGGGAGCACGGGCAATCCATCGAGGTAAGTCTTGTGCAGATAAATCGTAATCATAAAGCTATAATGTGCATTAATAACTTCATTACCCTATGTTGCCCTTGAGTTCTCTCCAAAGGTTTACACTTTGATATATTTCATATGGGAAAGTTATTCTCTGGACGTTTTCACGACAGCTAAAGCTGGAACCAGTCTTACCATACCTTTCGAATATAAATGAGAGGACAAATCGCGCGACTTATCGTGGTTATGAATAGTAGATTTGTGAATATGCGATATCAAGAGTACATAATAACTAAGAGTGTGACAAGCGTCACACTCTTAGTAACTAAGTTGGGGACATCATCTGCACGATAACGCCCCCCCACAAATTAAACCCCAGTGACCCCCCCCACAAATGAGTACCTAGTACACATTTGTGTACCATCACTCGCTTGTATCTTTATGTGTTGAAGCCAAAAACGTTGTATCAGCAGCTGGCCACTTTCGAGCTTCAACACGTAAAGATACAAGCGAGTGATGGTACACAAATGTGTACTAGGTACTCATTTGTGGGGGGGGGGGGGTCACTGGGGTCTAATTTGTGGGGGGGGGGTGGGCCGTTATCGTGCAGATTATGTCCCCAACTTAGTAACTAAGAGTGTGACGCTTGTCACACTCTTAGTTATTATGTACTCTTGGCGATATTAATACAATTATGCGTGTATTTTCCTTCTAGCTGGCGTGGGGCTACTCCTTCCACTGTGGGATTGCTGGTTGTGGAACCTGCATGCTAACACTACTGGTTGGTATTGTGAACATATTTTTTATTTGTGCTACTTCCACTGAAAGGCAACCAAGAACTAAATCAAGCAGAGTTTAACAGTTTAACAACATTAATCTGATATATTGTGCATGTTTGACTATAAACGGCGGTACTGTGTTACAAAGCTAAGAAAGAACATAAAATATCTAACTCATTTTTTCAACCAGGTAAACAAACTTCTGGATATCGTTGAAGTTGTCCGACTCATAGTGTAAGGAGAAACTGAACCTAGGTGATCGCCATCCCTTAGGAGCACATAAAAACTTCGAGTGTGACAAAAGTCTTACAAATAGTTATTAGGCTGCGTACCATATCTCATTATAACGGCTTATCCCTTCCACAACTGAGTACCCAGCGCGCAATTGTGTTCACTCACTCTTCTATATGTGGAAGCTAGAACTACATAGTTCCAAAGCTCATCAAATGTTCCGGGCTTCAAACACATTAGTGTTGAGAATCAACTAAAAACAAGGGTTGCAACTTATCTTAAAAACAAACACTAAAATTGATGGTTGCTGTTTGTGTAGTCTTTAGTCTGCTAGCTACTTTGATCAGCTAGATCTGATCCATCAGTTCAGTCTTGTTGGTTGTTCGTCTGTGGAGTGGCTGCCCCTAGTCTGTATTCCTTTATATTCATCGTATGATTTAATTTCATGCCGGTAAAGCCTTGTAATCTGAATTGGTGATCGTAGTTGGTAAGAAGTAGTGACTAGTTAGGTAGGTAGAATTTAGGTAAATTATTAGAGTAGGCCCGGTCTAGGAACCTGTAGTCGCTCCGCCTCTAGATTTCTACCCAGGTCCAGGCAGCT
>JASAND010028368.1:0-19922 GCA_030248195.1 Trissonchulus latispiculum | reverse complement strand
AGTTACGTATTGCTAGTTTCTGGGACATTTCTACAGCCATTTAAAAATTTAAACTGATTAAATGTTTATTGTGATCTCCAGTTTCAGACAAATATTATACCACCGCATAACAACGTTTTCCTTGTATCCTGCAAAGAATTTCAAGGTATCGTATGTCGTTGTGCCAAAGTGCTAATACGAATTATTTCTAATCAGTAAAAGTAATCAGTTAATGAAATTATAAAGGAATATACTTCAAATAAGAACCATTTAAACAGCGTTTAAAACTGTGTTATCACTGGACAGTTACGTTGCCAAATAGAGTCAAATGGGTGACTGTTTCAGGTGACGCTTCCACCTTTTGCCACCCTTCCGAGATAGCTATCTGTGTGAGCGATATAGAATTTTAGCAGGCTGTTTAGTGAAGAGCGTCCTCAGCCTAGATAGAATAGGCTATCATCTTGCCCCGCCGTGCTTCTTTTAAAACTATTTTGAACTTTGAATATTTTAAAAAGCGTCACCTGAGACACCCACCGTCAAAGGCCAAATAATTTATATGGCAATTAGAGTTGTTGGAATTCCATAAGGATAAGCTTAAGTAATTTCAGTTATTATGTATGTTCTAGTCAATATTTTACAAAAACTCCAGTAATCAGTAAGCTGATTTGTTTAACTTTGTTGTCTGTGCATTCTAATCTCCATGTTACTACACATCTGAAATAGCAAACCAATTACACATTCTGCTAGTTACCCTTGTTTATTTACTCTGTCAATTTTAGTTGTAAATTAACAATTGTGAATTTATTTTGTTTCTCTTTCCTTGTTCCTATATACTATGACGTGCTTACCTTTTCTTTTCCTTCTATTTACCATTCATACAATCCAACATTATCAGAAAACCATGTTTCCTCATTTATTCTCCTCTTAGTTACTTTCACAATACCAGTGCTCACTGCACAATCTTCTACCCTCACTATGTTTTGCTATGCTAAGTGTACCTACTATCGCCACAAAATGAGTTCACAGCACAGTACATTCCAGCGGCTGCACATACTTTGAATGCTAGTTTACCTCCAGTGATCTTGTTTCGTGGCTTGTTCACGATACTCAGCGTTCCAATTACGAGTGATAACTTTAATGATTCCATGTCCACTTTTGCTTTCCTAAATACCTAACACTGTTACCAAGTTGCCCGGCGTTTGTATGAGATTTTTTATCTTTATCTTCACATGTATTTAGGTCCACATACCATGATCATTGTTACCATTCTATGCAGCATATAATCACAATATTAGCGATTACGGAATTATAACGAATATTAGCTACTACTGCACTTGTATGTCCAGAATTCTCCTATACAGAAATTTAGAAGCAGAATGGTTGAACAATTGTCGACTTTCACCTCCTTGCGAACAAAACGCTCACTTCAGAATTGAACAATTTGTGACAATAAGATTTGAAAGCTTCCATTTTGAGAGACTATTTAAGGAAAGAATTTCATTGAGACAATTTTCAGTCATTTCTCTATCAAACATAGAATGTTGCGAAACTTTCCCGTCGTTCACAGTATGCCATTAAATCTGAGCCCGACAAAGTGAACAACAAGTCGGGATATGTAAAGAGCTAGAACAAATTGTTGCGGTGTCCTATAGTTCTCTCTTGCATGGGCAAAAACCATTAGCAAAGGATCACTTAAGGAAATGTATTTTATTTGCATTAGTAAAGTTAGTAAAATTATTAGACATTAAAAATTAAGTAATTAAACATTAGTATTTAAATATATGCAATTCCTGTTTCAAAATTATGCTTTTGAGGCCAATATTTTATTTTGGTTAGTTAGTCTTATTAGATTAGTTAGTTTTTACAGCCACCTCACCCCAGTCAGTGCTCTGGTTAGGGGTAGTGTCAGCCCAATTTGCAACTTTGACTGGTGAATGGGGAAAGCTGACTCTGAATAACTGCATTCAAAATTATCCGAGGTGTTCTACAAGGCTATCAGTACGTCCATTACTTTCACCGTAATAGAGGTCATGGTAGCTCCATCAGGCAGGCGGTGACCCGTTGACATTCATCGTAAATTGCTCAAGGGGGAATAAAATCCAAGGTTTCTCGTGACGTGCCTATATGCTGCCCCGCGTGCGAGGCGAACTGAACAATTACCAGAGTAGATCAATTGTTCAGTTGGCGGATCCCAAGGATATTATATGTTGCCCCGCGTGCGAGGCGAACTGAACAATTACCAGAGTAGATCAATTGTTCAGTTGGCGGATCCCAAGGATCCAAATTTACGTGTTTGTGGCCAACAGATGCATAGGTTACATTCTCGCCTATGTTTGACCTGTGCAGAAGCGTTGAAACAATGTCAGTCATTAATCCTTATATTATTAAATTAACGTCAATTGCGGATGCAAAATTCATTTAGCCTCACAATCTGATTCCGACTCCAAATCTTATTTTCATATTTTAGTTAATATACGAAAGGTCTTAAGCATTGGATAATATACTCGATAATTAATATCAACAGATGAAACGATCTATCGAAATTAGCATCAACTTGTCTTTTGGAGTAGCCACTGTTCAGTGCCTCAGCCGGTGCCTCGGTGACCCCTGGCACAGTAGGGGTGTCGTTCTTTGTGCTTTGGAGTCTTGGCTTGTAAAGTGAAACAATCCTTCCAAGTCCGCCACGCATGCTAAATTTTCATACACATCCCGGCGTAAACTGCTGGGTTTTATTATCCAAGATACAAGCAAACCTCAGCAATTGGCTATAATTCAAAAGAATAATCAGTATTAGGAGAATACTATTCAACTAAATCAGTATAGTTTTAATAATTGCTCACGGAAATTGAAAACTTCCTAACGACTAGCTCCGGGATAAATTTAAGGCTACTCTTGTTTTCATTGCTGCCGTGAGTTTAACCAGGTTACTAAACAAGAAATTGTATCAGAACATCTGACCCACAGTTGCTGCTGGTTTCAAACATTAACTTTACGGCTGGCAGCCTTCCCACACGCTGTGAACTCCGCTAAAATAGCACACTTCCGACAGCTGGGAACATTTTAATAAGCGCAGGAGTAGAACCAAGCTTGAACCATTCTGGAAACAAGGATTGGGAGAGAATACTGTGCTATGAAAGAGAAACTTAGAGAAAATTTAATATTATTTTAAACTTAGCTGTGATTGAGCAGTCTGCTTCGCCAGTTTTTGATCGGTTCCTCTGATTAGTTAGTTCGCTTGTATAAACATTTGACTTATTAATTTTGCTTTCATTGTCCTGCTTTATTCGATTTTAACTAGGTGTAAGGAAATTAGTGCTGCAGTGTTACCTTGTTTCAGAGTTTATTCACTAGTTAACATATACTATAAGGATCCATATGTTATGGTTTTTAATGAATCACTAAAAGAAACGGTAAGATAGTAGCCTGTAGCTTGGTTTATGTTCGTAAGCTTAGTCCGTCTATTTTCAATACATTCGAAGCAACATCCCGCTAGCTGTACCATGATGTCAGTAGACATACAGACAGCTCCTAAGTTCCCAAGAATCTTTATAAAAATTCCTAGACCAAAATTTTGTGTTAAATAGAAGCAATGTCCAGCGTCCAAATTTTCTGTCTAAACAACATGTCATATTTTAGGTGGTATCTGTAGTCAGTGACTTGGGAAATATGCTTGCAATAACATGTGGAATGTCCGTGATCGGCGCCGTCGAAATCTTGTTGTCAATTTCACATTTGATATCAGTTCGGAAGGCTATTTCTTAACAATTTATCCTCGTGTAGATTACGTAAAATTCGTAATCTATTGTAAATTGGTTTTGGATAAGTACTCTGAGTAAAGAGTAAATTATGTGGTCGATTCTAATAATAATCATAAATACACTTTTAGCAAGTAAACAACAATTTACCCGATATAAATTAAAATTTATTCATGCACCTAGATTTCATTTAGCCAAACCATGCCTTCTGCTCTAATCCATTCACCTTGTCTCATAGTCTGCCGTGAGAAACTCATATTCACCAGCAGAAAGTTCTATAAGGATGTTAGAAAGCTGATTAAACGGATTATGAATTTAATTAGGTAAACTAAATCAATGATAAGCCCCAATTTGATTCAAGTCGGAAAATCAAGTTTTGCTTTGAGAGCCTCAAAGGTTTTTCTGCCCAAAGTAAACTTCCAAAAGTTTACGAACAATAATGTTTCATAAATTTTAATACAACATTTCGGAACGCTATTTCAGAATGTCAAATTTCCTCTGAAACCACCAGGATGAGTAAATTCTTAGCTAATTTTGACACTTCCACAACATTTCCTTGGAGTCCATCTGACCAGTTTTGGCGCGCATTAAGTAAGTATGTTGGCCCGGCTCGGCCAGCTAACTAATGGATGTAGGCCCAGAACTGGCCGAAGGGTCGAAATGTTCATCTCTACGAATACACAAACATTTTTATCGCAAAGTGAAATATAAGAAACCTGCTTACAGCTGTAATCACCACCTAACATGTTTGGCGTTTCGACTACATTATAGTTATACTATTATACTTGAGAGCCTCCTAATATTACAGCTTGTAATATGCTTGAACCATCAAGGCTTTGTGTGAGCTTTTCCGTGTGTAAACAGACTACGCTGCTATTGTGCAAAATTACGCGCTTCTGAGAAATTAATTGCTATGACCATGACATGCCGTACTAGCTCTTTGAGCAGAGAACTAGGTCTTTTTAACGATACAAAGATATGACGCCAGTCATGCTATCTCATATATAACCGGCAAGAGTTTAAGGCATTTTTGAAATTCAAATTTGAAAAGCAAATTCAAACTTTTTGCAACGTGTAAGTGTAAATTATTAAATAGCAGCGTTTGATGTGAAATGCTTAAAGTAATTATATTTATATATACTTTAGCAATGCTGGAAATGAGATTTTCGAAGGGCTAAATGTATTTCACTGCGTGACCGCCGAAACGTTATAAACTAAGTCCCACTGCAATTCCGCCATTCCCAGACATAGCAGACGCCTCCTCTCCCCAAAGCGGTAAGGACACTGTGTGACACAATGCGAAAGGTAGAAATCATAATAGAAAGATATGAAAAAGTGTCCAAAGTCGGGGAATTGAACTGCCGAATTCTGTATCTTGGGTAAAACCTCCACATATCCGGGCAGCATGCTGATGTCAACCTTTCGGTGTTTATCTGACACGCTGTATTTAACGAAATCAAATTTCGGGGAAATTCCGGAAGCCAAAATCATGAAATCTTAAAACTAGCTGGTTTTCAAAACTTTCAGTATTAAACCAGTGCTTTATGATTCCAGCAAATATAGTCGCAAAATCTTTTCTACTTTTTCTAAAAGTAAAGACAAAAACTTCTCAGTTTTTTGAAAAACTGAGGTAACCATTCGCATTGATATGGTCTTTTGTGATATGGGGTTGTGTTCCCACTGCATTTGGTACGTTTTCATCTATTCTTAAAAGCTGATTTTCAAAATTTGCGAAGACGTGTTGAAAATGTCCAGCAGGCTCTGACTCAAATTTGTAAGTAGTCAAACAAGTGCACTGCGTGACGATTTAATTTATTGGGATAACATGCAAACATTTAACAGTGTGAGACTGAATAGTTTCGAATTTCGTTACCGTTCTGTACATGACGTCAATTTGTGGAAATTCGTAACAGGCAACAACGACATCAGGGGCCGATGTTATCAACTCTCAAACCCGGGTTAAGTAGTTATCCCGGGTTAACTTCATGTGCTAAAGATAGTCCTCCCATGTGCTAACCCGGGTTTGCGAGATAACCCAGGTTTAGACGTTGATAACACTTGCTACAAAAGATTCGGATGTGCTCGAATTTCATCGAATTGAGGCAGTGACTAAAGGCTATTCAAGTTCGTAGCAATCATATTCAAACAAGTTTTCTTCAAATCTTTGAATTCTAAAAAAATGCGCTAATGGCAGATATTCTCCCATATTCTGTTGGTTGACTTCTTTTTTAAGCTTCCGTTCACACGTCTGGAGAAGTGCCGGAAAATCATAGCAATGGACCATCTGCGCTAAATGTTTCCAACAAGTAACTGAATTGTCGTCGGACAAAATATTAACTTCCCCATAGCATAGATACTTCAGAAAAATAAATCTTGACAGAAGTGCCCGGAAAATCTTTTAGAGGTAGTGCTTTTAGGGTCGTGCCGGAGTGCTTCTCTACAAATCTGATTCCATATTTTTTCGCAAAACTGGACTTTTAATCAGAAATACCAAATAAATTAACCATAAAATATAACATTATCCGAACGTCTGATTTGAATATCGCTGAAAAGATTTGAGGAATCTTCTAGACCTTCCCAAAGTTCAGTGAAAAGCTCACTGGATCGCATATCTTCAACCTTCTTCGATTCAGGCTTTGTCACAGTTTCCCGTACACGACTGTATTCCCGCTGTGAACGCAGTAAGACAGCTTCACCAGGCACAGACACAAACTGCTTATTCGCAAATATTTCGATAGGACAGCAAGCAGAATTAATCGCTTCGACCCGAATAACCCATTGTGAAGGACGTTGAATTTGGTCTGACTTGCGAGCTTGGCTACTATGGTGAAGGCAAAATGTGAATCGTTGAATTTGAATCCTCCGTATTTGTGTGCAATTTGCATGTATGGTCCGAGTGGACAACTTCTCCCGCTATAGCCAATATCCACATCTGCAGAATATGTCTCACACGCCATTACTCCAACACATGAATACACCGAGAAAAGCAACGACATCCAACAAACTACCACTTTCCGCTAACACATATGCTGGCAGATGGTTCGTATCAAAAAACTTGACTCAACTTAATAATCGCAAAATTATCTAATTTTGGTGAAGTAGTGACTGCATTCTTAGATGATTTGAATTTCTCTGACGATGGTTTAAGACAACTGGCTCTAAGTAGAAATTCCCTTACATGTTGGAGCTTTCTGTTCATCTATGTCGTAAAATGCCTAAAATGTTTTCAAGGTCTAAGATTTTTAGATGTCAGTACAGTATGGGCTCGAAAATGCAAACTTGAGTCAAATGTGTCTCAGCGGTTCAATCGGCTGTACGTGGGTCCAGATAAACAAATTTTTGTGGGTTCTATCAACAACTGGGAACCATATTTTTCGGGTCACAACTGTGTACTGTTTCCCCATGAACAGGAGCAAGTTTAAATGAAGCATTTAGTTTATGTACCTACCAGCAACTGGAGTGCTAATGACTGGTTTGTCATAAGTCTGCTTAGCACTGCAGCATAGACGAGAACAGGCTCATCTGCTGGAGACCTGGGGCCAATTTCATAAAACTTGAAACTTGCAACTTGCATATACAAGTTGCAACTTGCATGTGCAAGTTACAAGTAAAGTGTTTCATAAACCCTCAAGTGGTACTTGCGTACTTGCACTTGAACCGCAAGTTGCAAGTCCGCAAGTTGCAAGTTGTCCGCTAAAACTTGCGGTCAGAAACTGTTTCATAAAAATCGTCAACACATGCACTGCAACTTGCACTTGCGGTGCAAGTGGTTGAGTGATTTTTTACTGAACAAATGGAACAAAAATTGCTATAACTTTTCTTAATTTTAATATTTTTTTGGAGAAATTTTAGGACAATACTCTTTAGATTATTGTCGTAACACAGTGTGAATTTCAAACAATTTTTTTGTTTTTTAAATTTATATAAATTTTCTAATATTTTTGGTCAATTTTTCAAAGATCAGCTACTTGCAAACTTGCACTTGAACTTGCGTTTACAAGTTGTGAAGTCTTGCAACTTGCTTAGCTAATTCCCGCAAGTAGCAGGAAAAGTTTTATGAAACAACTTGAACTTGCAGTTCAAGTGCAAGTGCAAGTTCAAGTGCAAGTGCAAGTTGCAAGATTTTTATGAAAGTGGCCCCTGGTAACAACTAATTGATTTCTTCACAGATGAATCACAAACTCTCCCGACTCCGTAGTTACATCTGCCAGGCATTCTAACAAAGAAGTGATTGGGAAAGCGAATTATGCGTATCAGAAAAACAACATGTACAAAGTATATATCTGCTTTTAGTACTCCATTTCATTTCCCTTTTAATATTTAAGGGCACACAATATTACCAACTAACCAACGAACTTTAACAATACACAGATTTGAAAAACAAATAATCCGTTTATTTGTGTGTTGAATTGAAAACTGACTTTCATTCAGCCATCCTGCAAGTCGTAACAGTTAATATTGTCACGATCACGAATGTTTAGTAATGCGTAACAGCCCATGAAAAGAACCGGATGACATCGAATTGGATTCCAATTCCAAACTCTGGCAAGGATTCCAGTCGATCTAAGTTCTCAGAGATCATGCTCAAGCATTCTTCTTTCAACACATTGAATTCCTAAAGACGAGCCAGCGACAAATATTCAAACATATTCTGCTGGCTCACTTCATCTTTCAGTTTTTGCTCGGCAGCTTGAAGCAGTACTGGTAGACTATAACAATGAGCCATCTGCGCCAAATCATTCCAACAGGTAATAGACCCATCATCAGTCAGAATATTTATGTACCTAAAAATATAGCAGTAGAATCTTGACTGAATTGCCAGAAAAATCTGATATGTGTAGTATTCCAGAGGTTTTTTCCAAAAAGTCAGACTCCAAATTTTTCGCAACACCGGACTCTTAATCAGGGGGGAAACGATGTCCATAGAATACTAAATTATCTATCAGATGTCGTAATTTGGATGTCGCTGAATGGATCATCGGGATAGCCTAATCTTGACCAAAGTTCCGCAAAGAGATCGTTAGATGTAGGGTCGTCGGCTTGGCTTGTTTGAATGACAGAAGTAAAGGTGCCAGGCACATTGGTAACTCTGACCAATAATGTCATACCGCCTTGTTATTGATCTGGTTTAGCTTTAACGTAGCTTTGTGAGGAACTGGCACACGTTGTTTCTCAAAAAATTCGTCTCCGGTTAATCCCATTGGCTTCTACCTGAAGATGCCATTGTGACGTTTGAATAGAAACTCCACCCCATGCATCTTTCCTGGGTTGAAGAAGAATGGTAGCAGTATCCCTTGCTGATCTCTGTAGTTCCACCATGATACTGGGTCCGAGGCCAAAGTTAAAACAGCTTGGAAACCAAGCAATAGGAATTTCTGACCTGCAGGTTTCGCTCGACATAACTGGTAAATAAAAAATCAGATTAGAACTAAAATTCGTTTTTGAATTGAAGTTTGTAGATACGCTAAAGCTGCCTGCAAGGTCCGATGCAAAGTCAACCACTATCAAAACTATAATTTCAATAGTCCTGCTAGGTTAAAGTGAGCTAAAACATTTAACCTTGCTTTTATAAATCGCGCTAAAAGGCACTTGGACATCAAAAACTATTTCTTTCGTGTCCCCAAGGCAATGACTCCATGGGAACTGCGAGACAATCAACTTAGAACTTAGTAGTAGCTAGCATCAGTTAATGGCTTACCTAGCATACCCCGTAGAAACAGTCCCTTGGATTACACATGCGAATGCATAGATAATTGGATTCTATTTCAACTTAGCAAGCAGCCCAGATGGTAGGCCCAGGCCAGGTGATGCCCTGTTGAAAGGGGTTTTCAATAGTCTGATTTTGGTCAATGTTGATTGCATTATCGCCGTTGCGTGTGTGTTGACATTCTGAGGGCTATTTTCGTGGCATAAACAACAGAAGCCGAGACCAACTTAGTTTAGTTTGCCTAAAAACTTGATTGATTTTGAAATGTCTGAGGAATATTCAATCAAGTAGGCACCTAAAAAGGGCCATTATCTTGCACTGTATGCACTGTGTGCACGATGTTTGCACCAGATTATAAACAAAAGTTATGTTACATATGCTGAAGGATTAGGGATACATTTTGAATTAAATTTTATGGCCTAGTACAAAAGTAACAGAATTGTTTTTTCAACCGATATTGCAACAGAATGCTTCCGAGCGTGACACATGATGTAGGCCAATTTGAATTATAGAGTGAACCGGTAGCGTCAATTTTCACTACCATAAGTCATTCAAAAATCGAGGAGCCGAGTTAAATTATAAGTTAAAGTTAAATTATAAGTTATATTATAAGAAAGCCGAGCTAAAATATTCTAACTTTGTATTTATGTTTAAGCTTCCTACGAATTATACTGTAAACATAGAAGGTTTAGTTAACAACTTTAGTTTTATACCTTATAGAATCCCCTACGTATGCACAGAAATAAAAATTTTTAAAATCCTTGAAGATTTGAATGCACACTGTCAGATAAAAGAAACCACATGATATTCAGACATTCTTTAAACTTTTGAAACCTTAAGCATTATAGATTAAACGAGTTAAACGGATTAAACGGATTTGCGTCAACTTTGCGTACTATATTGTTCTATATATTGTTGTATATATATATATGTATATATATATATATATATATATATATATATATATATATATATATACACATATATATACATATATATATGTCGCAGTAATTTCTGTATTAACAGTAAATACTGTATTTGGAGTAAATACTGTATACATGGGGGCCCTGGAACCACCTCCGTGGGAGATCCGATGGACACGGACCCCATCAAATGGAGATCCCACAGGTGCCCACTGGCATCCGTCTTGTCAACGGCGCATATGGGTTCCAAAGTTCGTGTGGAACACGACTGTGTTGAGTTAACACTGAAGCAACTGGTGTCCTCAAATTATGCTACCAAGCGGTTGGGTCCAATCCCCCACATCATTTCCATCCCGGATTCTCGGATTTGGGGACCTGACTATGCAAAGACGTGTGCTGGGCCAGCAGATGCCAAAGTGCTCTCTTGTAGCTTTTCTAAGCTGATGGAGCCCAGAAATCAACAACAACAACAACATGAAACTGTGCCAATCCAAGTTTCATTTAACCAAGGTAGTGGCGGTATTACTGCGGGAGTAAAAATTCCCGGGGAAATGATTACTGGGGGAGTAAAAATTTCCTAGCGGGAGTTAAAATTTCCTAGGAAATTATTATTGGGGTAGTAATAATTTCCTAGGAACTTATTACTGGGGAGTAATAATTTACTATTACACCAGGACGGATATTTTAAATAAATCAATGGAAAATAGTTTATTATTATTATTTAAAATTATAAATTAGTTGTCACCAAGCAAGTTTCAAAATAGCTGTCAAATAGCTGAAGACATTATCTATTTTTGAAAGAAAAATAATAGAATAGTGTTGCCATGCAATCTGACAATATGGCACAGTATGTTATGATATGATTCTGTGTGTTTTCAGGTGAGAAAATTTGCGTAAAGAAACAAATTTGCAGCATGCATGTTCCAGAGAAAAACTCCGATAAACCGAGATTTGGAAATTTTTGAATTTGAATTTGAAAATTAAGCGTTTCCATCATGCATTGAAGCCTTTTAAACAACATTCTAAGTAAAATTTCGGAAATTATTTTTTGGTTTCGTATTACTACTATGTTTCCGTTTGTTCGACGAAGGTTTTGTTCTTTAGGAGGTTTGGACGGTTACGGCTATCATCAGCTGCAGTTCAATGTAGATTCCACTTAATTTACAATATATAGAAGGTTAAGTTTTCATCGCTGACGTAAGCTCCAAACAAAATTAGTGACTACATTAGATGCAGCCACTGTGATATGCAAGATAGGTTACAACCAAGACTGAAAAAGAGGAAACAATGTCCAGGGTGGGGATTGTACCTGAGTTTCATATCTCCAGTAAGAACACGCTAGCAGGGGCCTACCCACTGGATGTTCGAACAAGCAGGATTACAATGAAATTAGCTCGAAGTTATGGAAATATTGCAGATTACAACATGTGCTACTAATCGCATCTTGAACGTAAATGCTATTTGCAAAGTTTCAATTAGTTTATCAAACTGTGAGAACGTATAAAATAACTGATTATATAACTAGACAAGATATAATTCTTGATCCACTCACCTGATCGTACTGTGTGAGTAACCTGGGTAATGCACTAAACTTAAACCAGAAAAACTAAAAAATTATACTAAAAACGTAAACTGCACTAGACATGGTTAATTAGTATCAGTGATTATATTCAGTAATTATATTTAGTATTCTCAAATATGAGTGAAAATTCGAGAAAGTCAAAAAATGTTCTAATTTTACTTGTTTATTAGAGAATTCTATTCAGAGAATATGCAAGAAAATGCTTGAAAAGCTGACTTCTGGTTGTGTTAGGATGATTGGCAACTAGATGTTTTAAGCTCCGTTTGTTTTGCAATCCAGGTGCAAGTGTGGATTACTCCTGTTACACATTATCATACAAGGTTTGCAAATCCGTCAATAATTTACACACATTCACGACATTGGTCCTGGTCGATGTTTTCAAGGTAAAACCACTTGGTTTTGAGTTTTCATGCTTAACATATAAAATGAAAACCTGTACTGCTGCCGCTATCCTACTGATCGCTCATATGGATGAAAGTAAAAAATAACACGTCCTCGTTGATCAAATATAAATCAAAATCAAATAACACGTAATAACAATGTAATAACACAAACTAAAAAGATAGAATTCGTACGTTTATAAAAATACGAATGTGGATGATTAATTGTTCAAATGCAGGACGATAATATTCAGTGGGATTGCACGCAATGAGTAAATAAATGACGTCCAAAGCTATGACCGTCGATTCCGACTTGTACAGTAAGTCAATTTGTGGCCTTCGTAACATGCAACAAGGACATCAGAAGATCCGGTTGCGCTCGAATTTCATCAAATTCAGGCAAAGATTGGAGGCTATTCAAGTTTGTAGCAATCATATTTAAACACTTTTCCTTCAATTCTTTTAATTCCAAAAAGTGAGCTAATAGCAGGTATTCTCCCATATTCTGTTGGTTGACTTCTTTTTTAAGCATCCATTCAGACGTCTGCAGAAGGGCTGGAAAATCATAGCAATGTGCCATCTGCGCCAAATGTTTCCAACAAGATACAGAATTATCGTTGGTTAAAATATTAACTTCTCCATAGTACAGATATTTCAGAAAAAACTTGACAGAAGTGCCAGGAAAATCTTTTAGAGGTAGTACGCCGGAATTCTTCTCAAGAAAATCAGATTCCAAATTTTTCCGTAAAACCGGACTTTTAATTAGAAATAAACGATGGCCGTAAAATACTGTATTATCCGAACATTTGATTTGAATATCACTGAACGGATTTGCGGAGTCTTCTAGCCCTTCCCAAAGCTCAGTGAACAGCTCACTGGTTCGGGTATCCTTAACTTTCTTTTCGGACATTGACTCGGACACCTTGGTCACAGTTACCTTTATGCTTCTGCAGCCATCTGGAAGTTGTAAGATAACTTCACCTGGGACCTCCACAAGCTGTTTATCAGCAAGTAGTGCGTTGTTAGAATAAGAAAAATCATACACTTCTGCGATGAGGAACCATTGTGTAGGCTGTTGATCTTGACCTGTCCCTCGAGCCTGACTGTCGAGCCTATATTGAAGACAAAGGATAGCATCGTTGGAACTGTGGTAGCTGAGCTTTCTTGTAATTTCCATGTCAGGCCCGAGAGGACATACCGGCGCACTACGATCGTGAAACGATATCACTGCAGAATATGTATCACACGCCATAGTTTCAGCACATAAATGCAGCTGGAAAAAAGACTATACAGCTGAGAATAGAATGAATAGAAACAAAGTGATGCACAAATTTTGCTTAACCCTTTCCATCCTGAATTATCGCAACGTCAACTAAAAAATTATTGCGGTTGTTTTTGATTTGTTCAACTGAAACTTGAAAAAGCGTTGTGCTGTGTGTAGATTTTAGATTAGTGGTGATAAATTTGGTTCGGGATGTAACTTTAAAAACTGATAAAGGTCTGGTGCCTACACTTGCATGCTTTAGGCGTTTTATGCAAAATTAAGATTTACGGTTTAATGTCAGTGCTAATAAAGCATTTAGCTATAATTTTTTTCATTTAGACAATGCCAAATGCCAGATGCTAGATGCCTATACAATACTATCCTGACTATTCTACACTATGCCTATGTTGATTGCCTTCATTTTTTGATCCTACTTTTAGGGAAAGAGAGTAGATTACTAAAATTAACTTGTTGCGATTTTGTTCGATTGGGCTACTTCTTGGTTCCATTATAGTGCATGTGTTTGGGGAAAACTATGACTGTCACAGATCTTAGCAGCTCTCCAACCGTGTGCAGTGGTCACACGCCAAATCATGTTTGGAACGTCTGTGGTGTAAATCTGTTCGCAGTAGTCCGTTTTGGATTAAACGGAATTAAATTGCAGTTTATCACAGCGTTGTCTCCATGGATGGATGGTATCTATGAGCGGCTGGTTGGATCGGTGATACAATGTCTATGGAAGAATATCCAGCTAGTAGCTTTGGCATTTGTCCAATTGGAGACTGTTCCAATCGAGGTCGACGTTATCCTGAATTCAAGACGGTTTGTATGTGAGTACGAGTCAGATGAGTCGATCTTAACTCCTTGTCATTTCCTTCCCGCGAGCCCAGTTTTAGATTTTCCGTCAGCAAATGACTTATGATGCCGACTATATTCCTAGAGTAGAATCACCGATGCAGTTACTCGATAGTTTGTAAAAAGGTCAGAAATGGCTTGGTCAGTCTGGATGCTGTGGCGAAATGAATATGTTCAAAGCCTAAGGGACAAATGGTCTATCAAAAAGGATCAAGGATCCGTCGATCGAATTCCCAGCGTTGGTGATGTTGTTCTACTCAAGGACAATCTGCCTCGTGGTCAGTGGCCGCTTGGTTCCATTCATTCTCCATTTCTAGGCCAAGATGGTGTAAAAAGAAAGTTATTGTCACTAATAAAGAGACTTGACTAATTTTATGCAGGTTCACAATCGGTAGTGTATGCCTACCGCTCCTCCTCGTGCCTATCTAATAAAACCCTAATTAGAACTAGCAGAAATTCACACGATACTTTAATCTTAAATTTACACGAAATTAGCAATTAACATTTTCCATAAAAATATAAAAACAGCACAAGCAAATATTTCACCTGATAACTCGAACTGCACTAAATCGCAACAATAAGTCTCAGCTGCCGTCACAATCAATGGGACCCCAAACCCGACCAACTACGCCTAAACTTTTTACCAAGACTGACTAACTCTAACTTCTCAACAAGTGACTCCATGTTTGTAAGCTACCAAAGTAGCTAAATTTCGAGAATAACTTTATCATTCATAAAAGAATTTACACAATTAATATAATTTCCAACGAATATTTCACAAATTACCCCCTCTTTGGCCCGCGCGCCCACGCCGCGGTACGCAAATTAGTAGGATAAAATTTAGGTTAAGAAAGAAATCGTAGGTACTAGTACGGTAAAACGCGTGTTAGACTTTTGAGACACACCGTAAAACTACACTGGAGAACCTCTCCAGAGGCTGACAATGGGAACAAAGCACCACAACACACACACACACACACACGGGCCCACTACCGGTGCTCGCCCCGATAAAGAAAAAACAAAGACATACAAAGCACATGACAACATACAACAGACAGCACAAACGAACAACAACATACCCGCAATGCGGCATCAAACAAGTATGTACACAGGCCAAACTAGAAGCAAACAAAAAATTTCCCAAACCTCCGACAAAAGTAAACTAATGATTCCTCTTAACTATACAGACTAACCGGAAAAATAGACTATAACAATGCCATAGAAAAAGGTAGATTCCAATTATAATAAAGCACATTGGTGATAAAGCACAATAGATAAAGCAACACCGAATCAGTCATAGGTGGCAAATCATGGCAGTAAACAAGATGGCAAGAATTTTGGAAGAAAGAATTTAGGAAGAAGAAAGTATCGTGTTCGTTTTTGGACAGAAAAGTGAAACACAAACCAGACAGTTAGAACCCGAAAAAGAATAAAATGAGTAAAAATACAACATGATTATAGCTGGTAGTAGAACAAAGAAGAAAGAAAAGAAATACAAAACAGTACAATGGCCCAGCCATGGTAGCGGGCGCCCCTAATAAAGATAATCCGAAACGTCCGACGTTCAAGGAAAAGTAAGACATACAACAATATTTCTCGAAATTTCATGAATTTCACCCCAACGCTCCCCCCTACCCACGCATATCCCAAACTACAAACACTCTCCCCCCACCACATTGTAGATATCAGCAAAGCACAACATATATATGGGGAACAAAGGATAACAACAGCGATAACAACAGGATCTTCAGGCAGGCAACACATTCTAATATGGGCAAAACACACCCGTAGCCACCCGCTGGCGTACCCACACACGAATCTACCCAACGTCACTAACTCCAGAAAGCACCCACAACAATTCCAAGGCACGATGCCAAGCAGCAAATACAAGCAATACATAAAGTTCTAACAAGCTCGCACCACCGAGCTGACCACACAAAGCACCCGCAATCACCGGTACAAGGTCAAAACGACCACCAACCTGGCCCACCAATGCTCCTGGAGAGCCGCCCCCCACGAGGCTAGAACTCTCCAAGAAACAGATAGCACCCAGGGACCAGAACCGTAGAACCGGATAACCGTAGGACCACACAACCGGACAACCGGCGAACCGTAGAACCGTACCCAACAAGGCAGGACCCGCACAACACCAGTCAACCCAAACCTCCGACGTTCCATCCGTCCAAAGGAACAGCCGGCAAACAGCATCAATCCATACAGGGGACCTAGGCTCACTGAGGGGGGACGGGAGGGACACATACACACAAAATATACACAAGATAAATGCAAAGATAACTGTACTTTTATTAGTAACAAAAATGAACATCAGTATAAAAAACAACCTACGCATACATCCATATATGAATCACAACAACAATACCACAACCAAGTACATAACGTATCTACTACCAGCTTCGTACATATTAGCCCTACCTATGAATTTAAGGAGGGAAACTGCCAGCGCTTCCTGCCCCAGGAATCCTAATCCCAGAGGAAGAAGCCCTGACAGTTCCCTATCAAGGAAAAACGGCTAAACAACTACGGAATCTCTGTGTAAGTGCTGCATGTTATTCTCCACGCTCCTTAGAATCCTAATCTGGGGATTGGGATCGTAACCACAGCACTACACGAGAGGCGGGAGAATATAAAAGTACCCCCAAAACTGTTGCCTATACGTATATATGTGAACAGATTTTGCGTTAAAAAAGACCAAAAAGTAAATTAAGGTAAAAATTGAGTTTGAGATCAAAGTGTAGGAGGTTCCGGATATAAACAGCTGGACTGAGGTGAGCAACCACCCACACATGTATGCCCCCTAATAATCACTAACAAGGCTTTACGCAACTTTTGGGGAATTTTACAAGCAAGAAAAATCAAGAAAATTATCAAAGCTAGCAGTCTAATCTAAGAAACAAAACCCGCAATGTGGCATACGTACTTTCGCATAAGATTTCAAAGCATGAACAGAGGATCATGTAAAACAGCAAATTCTTTACCTTAATCACATCCAGCCCCCTGGGGCCATCCAGAACCTCCTACAACTACAAGAAAAAATTTGTAAAAATGTGAAAAGAAATAAAAAAGGCACCACCAAGGTCCACAACCCCCCTTTTTTCGGGCCAAAATACCACCCTCCCCTACAACAACAAAACATCAACGCCGGCTCTGCTTAAAGGCCGAAGGCGTAGAAGAGCGCCCCTATCCGACGTACGTAGCACCCCGCCCCCCCAAAAGAGACCCAAAAGACTTTCAACGCAGTTTTTGTCGCTCATACTGGCAAAATTCACAGAAATTTCAAGACAAACCCGAAATCAAGAAAAAACAAAAGTGCTACGAAGAAAGTTTGAGCAAAACTGCTCATAGACTCCTGAGATCCGCCGGATGTTCCATTATGCTCACATATTTTACGCATACAAAATACCAGCAGATAACCTAATTTCTACGGCGAATTGGCGCCGTCCAAACCAGTCCAATAGGGAGAGTCCAAAATGTCCGAATTGCGGGGCAAGTGACCCCACCACAGCACCAGTGGACCTCACCCAAAGTCCAAACCAAATTGACACGGCCCACGGGCCTAAATTGAGAGCAGGAGGACCAACCAACCAGCGATAACACAGAAGTTAAACCAAGCGCCTAAACAAAAGAACGTTAGTGGCAGTTAAAACACAAAAGGTGAGACAGTTATATACGTATAAAGTGCTAGGATTTTCTCCAAACGGTCAAAATGCTAAAATAGAAGAAAAATTATCAGCTAAAGCAAAAAAACACACAGTGCAGCATACGTATATAGGCAACACGTTGTAGGGAGTACTACAAAATACAAAGGAACTTTTTAACAAATTTTGAGGAAAAAATAACATAAATGCAAATTCAAGGAAGGAAGACGATTTTTTATTTATACCTGTTAAAAATTCAAGGGTTTTTTGCACAACTCGTATTATACGAGAAAATCAAGAAGAGAACAAACATTTGAATCAATTAGAATTCGAGAAAATTGTTAAAAAATGCATTAAAGTCTAAATTTGCTTAAATTCACAGGTAGTTAATGACCAACACGACATTATACAATAATACAACAATATTGGGGGACAGGGAAGGAAAAGGGTAAATTACGTATCATGATAGAAAGATTTCAGACGATTTTGCAACCCATTTGAGCTTTTGTGCGGAATCGTTGGCTGTCTCCTCCACCCCGCCCGTTTTATTGCCGGTCGTCTCTCCGGAATTCTCCAGGTACTACCAAAGTCCACCTCCGGTGTACCACAGGGCGACTCTTCGGGGAAGACCCCCCAGACAAGACCAGAATCCAAATCCGGTCCTCCTTGGAACAACTTCCCACAAAGGAGCCTCTGGCAGAGGTTCCAACCGAAGCTCCGCTGGTAGAGAGAGGACCGACCTTGCTGCGTACCCCGGACCCAAAAAATCCACATTCCCTGGCAAAACCCACCCACCAGCGGTAGACAAGCAGAGAAAATCGGTAGGCAAAAGGTTACCCCCACTAAACAAAACCAGACTTTAACGGCTGGGGTGGAGTCTCAGACACTAGGAGCTTACCCCCTCTTTTAGGGGAGCGACCCCCTTTTTGACAATGTGAAGGGTCTGCAGAAAAAACCCCCACTTTCTTCAGACTGTCGTCATAATCTACAAAACGCGAAAACAATTCCGCTTCTGTCAGCCAAATCTTCAGGCTCTTCTGAGTGAGAAACAATATTATTTCCGAGCAAATTTTCGCGTACGTATATATCCAATCGTAGCTCTACACGAGATAGAGATTCCCCCAAATTTTCATCCACTACGAAAATTATTTCATATCCCAGGGCATACAATTTTGCACGCGTCTGAGAGACCACTAGTGGGACCGAGAATTGTGTATCGTGGGACCAGTAGTCAGCCGCAAGAGCAACCGAGCCGACAACTGTGGCTTTTTCCCGACGCACAGCTGTCGAGGTGGGTTCGACCACTAAAATGTCAAATTTATTACCACAGGGCTCCATGGCAAAATTTTGCTCTCTTGAACAAAGGATTCTTCGCGGGGCTCGAAAAAGTACAATTTTTCAGAATTTTGACAGGAGATGAGGGCGGGTGCCCCAACCTTCGAAATTGGTGGGACAGTCACATCAATGGCCATTACTGGCGCCGATTGCGATTTTGGGCTCGAAAACCATTCGGCACGGATCCCTTCAGTAGGTAACAGTGGATGCAGAACTCCTGTCAAATCTCGATCTTGAAAATACAGAGATTTTCGGGTAAATAAAAACATAAGCCATAAAAAGACATGAATCATGAACGTGGTAGTAGCCGAATGGATGGAAGCCAATTTGACCACGTTCTGTGTCGCAACATTAAACAAATGTACAAACCTGTCCTCTACCATAGATGTGTCAGAAAGTGATTCTGCGCCAAACACATGGTCGGAAGTTCGGGTAGATGTTACAGGTGTTTGAGCAGATGTTGCCGATGTTTGAGCAGGAGGATCA
>JASAND010028367.1:0-12411 GCA_030248195.1 Trissonchulus latispiculum | reverse complement strand
TCTAGAACACTGAATCAAATGGGTTAAAACCTTTTCCCCCTTTTCAAATAACAGGTCGCTCCAGTAAAATTTACAGGTTTTGTCTTGTGGGCGGATCCAGGGGGGGGCGGGGGGCGGCCGCCCCCCCCGTCGCGATTCGAAGGCAGGAAAACTTAAGGAGAGACAGAGGAAAAATGGCAAAAAACCAAAAAATTTCGCGCCGTCGGCACGAATTTTCTACTTTTTAACCGCATAGTTATTGCATTTGTGAAGAAAAAGCTTGAAATGCATCCGATTTTTCGGAGAAAATTACCATTTTTGCCTAAAAATGTCAAAAATTTTAAAAAATTTGTTCAGCTCTTCAGTATAAAAAGAAATGAAGATCCGAATATCGATTTTATTGCAAAAACAAAAATTTCTTCAACTTCTGGGGGGTTCCACCCCCCAGACCCCCCCCGCTGCAAAAATTTTACAGCCCCCCCGTCACGAAATCCTGGATCCGCCAGCGCAGGTTTGGTATTCGATTCAGGATTGTCAAAAAGTCGAACAAAACTACAGGTTTCCTTAGTATTTTTTACAGGAAATTGCTGTAATTTTTACTATTCGACAGACCGGTAAAAGATACAAATGCTACTTTTGTGGGAAATACAGAAAGCTCCGCTAGTGACTGACCGCACAGGAGCACTTTTGTCGAAAACTAAATTCCTGTAATTTCTACAGAAGTCCTTTTAAGAGTGTAGATGGCGACAACACTAAAGTCTGACCAAAACATGTAGAAAGCGAAATTGTTTTCTTTATAATATCTCGAAAACATATCAAGATAGCTACCATAAAGTATATATTTTCGGAACCGGAATGATGAGATCTTTCTTTTCGTGGAAAACTTTTTGAAATTTCAAGTGCGATTTCACATGGTGCAGCCTTTATATATATATCCAGAAAGACTGGTACATAATACTGCCACGATTTTCTCAGGAAACTTTCCCCCTGGCCAAAATGTTTAAATATATGTTTACAAAACTTTGCAAACTGTGGTGTGTAGGACTTTCGAACAAAGGGAAACGTTTTCTGAGAAAATCGTGGTAGTAGCATGTACTAATCTTTCTGGACATAAAGCGACACCCTTTGAAATCGTACGGGGAATTTCAAAAAGTTTACCACGAAAAGAAAGATCTCATCATTCTGGTTCAGAAAATATATACTTTATGGTAGCTATCTTGAAGTGCTTTCTAGATATAAAGAAAACAATTTCTACATTTTTGGTCAGACTTTTAGTACCCAATCTTATACCCTTTAAACAAAACAAATGGATCACAATAATTTCTTTTTAATGCTTTTACAACCGAACAGGCAATAACAGTTCAGCAAATTACCACCTACCGACAACCGATAAAACGTAGGGAACTGTGGAATCCTCTGGAATGTCTATGGGATGATTCTGAAAAACAAAAGGTAAAAGGTGAAAAAGAAATTAAAATTGAAAAAAGCACAACAAAATAATATGCCAAAAACATTACAAAAAAAACCAGCAATAAAAATGCAAAAAACGAAATGCAAAAAAGCTGGTACGTACGTACGACAGGTAGAATGTGACGAAGATCATAGAATCGAACGAGAGAGGAGGAGGACTGCATGACAATCAACAGGTCTTGACTCACAGTGATGTTATCCACTTTACCGAAAGCCTAAAAGAACTCAGTATAAAAAATATAATAAATACACGTCATACAACTCAAATCAAAGCAGAAACTTGAAATTCCAATTATCCACCAATTCCAAATACCCAAACACCATATCAACAGATAAATAAATAAAATACTCAACAAAATTTCCGTGTCAATGTGCCCTACCCAAGTTTTAAACTGACACTCAGCTACTAAGTATTTGCACCAAGAAAATGAGGTAAACGCGGGCCAGCAGGCGGATCCACGAAGGATACAAGGCATCAATGACTGGCGGCCATAGTGACTTAATGATCGGTCTTAGTGACTGCAGGTAGGCGTTTTTCATTATTTCTTTATCAGCGACTAAGTATGGATTACTACGCATCACAGCCCACAAAAATTTTGTTATTGCACACGCGAACAATGCCTACAAACCTTTTAGCTCGTCAACCATTAACCCAGAAACCAAGTGAGCTAAAATAAAGGTCACTCCACAATAATCCAGTTTTAATTTTCCCTATGTGAAAGAAATGTGTTAAGCTGTAATTAGATTACAATAATTCTTGCGAGTCCAAAAACGGGCTCCTTCTTACCGCTCTGGTCAGCTTCGCAGCTGAGCAAAATTTGAAGGGACAGACCTCAAACAGGACAACACAGAATTCCATCTCATTCCCATAGGGTAGCTAAAAATAGGGGGGAAATAAAGACTGGCTGCGCAAGAGCATTTTTGGGAGTTGAAACCTCCTCCGTTTGAGCAGATCAAAGGAAAAATTCATAAACATTGCAGTGCAAATAATTCAATAAAAACATACTTGAGCCTTTTATTGCGGCAAAGAAAAAAATTAATGTGAATAAATAGATTCTAAAATGGAACTTCCAGGAAAATTGAAACTTTTTATAAAATCCTCTTTCTCAATGCTTCCAAACTAACCCCCCCCCCCGTCCAGCATAGTACCCTAAAATTGCCTCCGTTTCAAAACCCTGGAAAAGCTCCTGCAGATGCGCGAGTCACTTCATGAATAAATTGCGTGCAAAAGACTAAGGCGAATGAAACTGTATACGTGCTATAATAAAAATTAAAAATCTGAAGCCGTTTGAGAAAAAATACTTAAACTTCTACCAAAGATTTTGTGATATCAAGCAAAACTTTCTCTAGAAGAAAACTCAATGAGATAAAAGCAGACCGCTTGTACAGACATTTTGTATTATTTACGTACGTATATTTGATCTAATGAAATGCTATCACAGCTAGCTAACCAGACCCTCATGATTTTATGAATTCAAATTAAAACCTGAAATAAATTAAAATAAACATTTGTAATTTTAAAAAATCAGTATCCTACTGACATCATAATTATACCTTTCGTTTTCCTTTGGCAAAGAAACTTTCCGCTTCCTTATTCCAGGAAATTTGTCTAAAAATAAAAATATGTTCAATCAGAATTCAATTACAGTTGAATAATGGTTCGATAATATATAGCTTTCCGAGAAAAATTAACAGCAAAAAGACTGCATCAAAACCGATAGGATAGGAAGAAAAATTTACTTCCGTATTAATTACAGTGTCTTTAGCAGCACAATCAAAAATAGTCGGCTATAACCTCAGCAAAGGATGCTGTAATGTTTTGCATAAGAAAAGTATTAGATTTATGAATGAATGAATTTATGAATGACATTAGACTAAGGGGGGCTGAAGGTTTTCCAGTGTATCACAACTACTCCTTGTGGAGGTAACAGTGGCTAAAGCACCCCTGGCTTATTTCTACGCAATTTTTAAGGTGGCCCATTGATACAGGAGGTCATCCAACATGCAGCAATTCTTTGAAACGTTTGGGTGATTTTGACGTTTCTGAATTTAACAAACAAGCGCCAAAAATACTGCTAGGTAACACTAACTGCTAAGAATTAATGTTTTTCAGGCTACAACCTGGCCAACATTTGATGTTCTTAGGTTGTTGTTGTTGTTGTTTGCTGCATTAGACATCACAATGTGGTGATCATCACCCGAAGGTTACACCTACAACCATGAATACTCCGTAAAAAATCCTACCGAGCACAAAAACCTTAAGTAAATTGGTAAATTTAGGGTAAAAAATGTTAACATTTGGCAGTTAGTTCACAATTGGGACTTATCGCACAGGGTTTTTCTAGCTTCCTGAAATTTTACTGGTCAGAAGAGGGTGGGGCACCCAGCCCTTGCTCCCCACGAGAAAAAGTCATAAGAGACCAGTATAAATTTGTCCTCAATTGTAGTGTGTATTTGCTGTACGTTTTTACGACACTCATGCCATTTTCGTAAAAATACAAGAACAAAAATGCTCCTTCGTCGCATGTAAAATACATATGAGTCTTCGTAGGCAGGTTGTACATAATCAGAAACTAGCCTGTAAAATACATATGAGTTCCGTAGGGAGGTTGTAAATTAAGGAAAACAAGTTGCAACCGCTTAACATATGAGCCTGTCCTACAACGAGGCTCATATTGTCGTATGTCATAATACGAATAATTTGCAGAGATATATTTTACTTTTGTATAAATCCATACTGTATAAAGCTTTTCATTACAAAATTATCCTTCACATAGCTTGTTGATCAGTCATTATAGTGTGCATATCCTCAATACGGTACGCCATGAGGCGCTCTGACTCACAGCCAAGTGGGAACGCATTCTGCGTGTGTATAATGTGAAAGTGTTTCGAGAATGCATTAGGTGTACCGTGTACCACAGCGTATCGCGAAATATTAGGTGTGCCATAGTATTTCAGGAAACATCAGTTTGCATATACAGTTCAGCTTGAGCAGTCGTAGTTCACTTCAGTCCATTTCTTCTGGGCCACAACGTCTATTCATTTTTTCCGTTATGAGGATAAAGCCGAGGTTCTTTAATGAAGCTTTAATTATGTGGAATGCACTGTGACGCCAATATGAGCCTCGTTGTAGGACAGGCTCATATGTTAAGCGGTTGCAACTTGTTTTCCTTAATTTACAACCTCCCTACGGAACTCATATGTATTTTACAGGCTAGTTTCTGATTATGTACAACCTGCCTACGAAGACTCATATGTATTTTACATGCGACGAAGGAGCATTTTTGTTCTTGTTTTCTAATATTTTATATATGTATGCTCCTGAAGGTATGTATGGATATATTTCAACAGTAGCAAGCAAGCCAATCACAGCTCGTACCACAGCGCTTACACTCTACAGGCACTTTGGGTACGCAGCTCTATGACAAAAGTTGCTCAGCTCACTTAGGGCTTTCATTTGATACCAAATTTGACCACTTTTGGAAAATTTTAGTTTTGACCGAAAATCGCCTAAGTCCCCACCCCACCCCACCACAGCACTCTACAGCCACTTTGAACATGCAGTTCTATGATAAAAGTTGCTCAGCTCGCCTAGGGCTTTCATTTGGTACCACATCTGACCACTTTTGAAAATTTTCATTTTTGACCCAATGACCTCCCACCGACCTGACCCCCCAGATGGCAAAGTGGAACCAGCACAGCAAGATGGGTGGGTCAGACGGCAAAACGGATGCCAGGAATGAGCTGGGCGCATCAAAAAACCCCTATAGACAATGTTTTGAGAGGCTATGTACAGTGCTATATGGTGTTCCCGGAAGTCGGTACCGACCGGACCCTCCAGATGGCAAGGTGGAACCAGCACAGCAAGATGGGTGGGCCAGACGGCAAAACGGACACCGGGAATGAGCTGGGCGCACCAGAAAACTCCTATAGACTAAGTTTGCAGAGGCTAAGTAAAGCCTGCTATGGACCTCCGGGAACCGGTTACCGATTTGACCCCTCAGACGGTCAAGTGGAACCAGCCCAGCAACTTGGGTTATTCGGGCAGCAAAACTGCTAGCGGGAATCGATTCTCCGTCCCAAAAAACCTTTGCATGCAAAATTTGGGCCACCCATGTAGCAAGATAAGCGAAAAAAATTAAGTTCAAATTTCGACCCAAAACTCACCAACTTTGGCCGGCCAGTACCGAAAAATTACGCACAGAGACGGAAAACCATATAGCATTTGAACGACCCCGATATGTGTACTGTTTAACCATATGGTCAGTATTGCCCCATATATAGCCCAGTCTGACTTATTAAGGCGCCTTTGAAGCATATTTTTTGGCCATTTTAGCGTTTTGGCCGACTTTGGCCCCCAGCCAAAAACATTTTCCGACTCCGGGAGGCATAAAAACTAGCTTATTTTCTTATTTTCGATTTGTACTACAAGAATATATATGGGTTTCATAGGAAAAAATTTTTCTATCTGTAGTTATTCAAGCTACAAAACCCTCTTGTGACACATCAAAAGCGAGAAACCGGAAAAAAAGAAAAAACACAATTTTCGTAAGCGATTTTTGGCGCAACTTTTTAACGGAATGTGGTACGGGGATGAAACTTGGCAAATTACTAAACTCGACACGTACAATTTTTTGCGCACATAATCTGAGCAGGATCTGCGCAGCTACTGCGCAGCCTTGTTTTACACGGTCATTCGACCATTTTCACTCATATTATAGGGGTCGCTACCGCGACCCCTATGATAAAGCAACCTTTATGCCTGAGAAATGATGAAACACCTTAACCCCCACCAGTGTTTTGTTTTGCTCAGACACTTTTGCGCCCTTGTGCGCACTGCCTCAAATCTTTTTGAGCCATTTGTTGAAAAATTACGCATAGCCGAAAAATGCTATAATTTAGTTTAAATTACGATTTGCATGATTACGCAATTGCATGACATTTCTAAAATGTTAAGAGCTACCTACAACATATTATTATGTCTTAAACGAAATATACTAAAAACTGACTGGCCTGAATGGGAGCATGAATGGGTGGAGGGGTCCAATATTTTATTGCAATCAAATTGCCAGGATCCTGGGCTTGCCTTCGCTGAGAATACAGAAACAAAATAAATTAGTACATACTTAAATCGATAGGAGGCCGGAAAAGTAACGCGTTTGTACAGCTGGGCAGTCTCGTCATCATAAACCAATAGACAATTTTTATTCGTCAGACAAAATAGGAGTCTATTTTCTATGGCAGGAACAACCTGAAAATAAATAAAAGTGTACTTCAATTCATCACATTTGCGTATACGGGGCAATGCCCAAAGTGCACTCAATCAATCGTTACAAAAATTAAATCGTCAGTCTATAAACGCATACCTAGGTACTTTTCCTAAAGTTGCTAACTTATAAAATTCGTGAAAACATTCCCTGTGGTGTAAGTAGCCAAATGTTTAGACATTTGCTTCAGAGAAAAAAACCGGATTTAGGTGTGAAAATGCGGTGCAAATATACGTACACCTGCTGTTTCTACAAATTTCTGCAAAACTTGCGAGCACAAGAATTGGCTGAAAAATCACCCTTTCTTTACGCTTGGCACTGCAGTTATATTCCAACAAAACTATAATATAAAATTTTTGAAGATTTGCCTAGGTAGGCAAAAAATTGGGCCCCCAAAAAATCCCAAGAAAGAACTATTTCAGTGGGGGAGGCACCTGTCCCGTCCCCCAGTAAAAATATCCGACTGCTACTTCGGGCTCCACGCGAAGAGAGGGAGCACTTTTTTCAGGTTTAAAAATTTTAAAACCGCTGTCTCGTGAAAACGGCATATCGAGTTACTAAAAGGTGGTGAAAAGCTGAAGTTGCCGTTTCAACTAAGGAAAAGGTCCAACTAGTTGACTTGAGTTTTATGGCGTCAGCCACTACACTACACCAAAAAACTGAAACTTTTGAAGTTTCCTGTGTTTAACACATGAGATCTCAACTTTGAGCTGAAAGTACTCGACAGCCGTCGTACGACTTATAACGTTAGTTTTAAAAACTCGTTAAAATATACTGTTTGGACCATAAAATATGTAGAAATAAGCAAGATCGGAAGTAGCAAAAATTACCAAAATTTGGCCCACCCCCTAAGTTCATGTGCACATAACAACCGAAAGTAAAAACCGAAACAAAGCTTGGGCTTGCTTGCGATCTGCGTTAAGTTGAGATACATACGTACTACATAGCTTGTTGAAATTACAGGTGTCAGCCGTTGATTTGTCTGACTGACGTTAGAGCCCTGGGCTTGGTACCTAGTTGTATCACTATCAGTCAGCCCCTTTTATGATCCCCCCGGCCCCCTTAAGTACCCCTGTGCATGACCCAACGGTTAAACATTCCAGAAACTTACAAAAACGGAGCAAACACACAGCAGAGCGTCTTCGACTTTTTCTGACTGCGGCAAAGTAAAAGACGGCAAATTCTGCAAGTTCACCCTAAAAATGAATGTCATTTAAACAGGGAACCATAGAGGTCAGACCTGGCCAAAATTTAGAGAATATTTTTAAATTTTTGACATGTAACCACATTGTTTTGCAAGTATGGAAGTCAAGACTGAGTTAACTTGTTATAAACCGTTAGCCCTATCACTGATTTTAACAAAGACAAAAATAACAGAGAGTATTCGCCAACACCTACAGCACAATCCTAATTTTTTAAAACATTGATCCTTTCGACAAAATACCGCCAAGATGAAGAGCCAAGGCAACGCTGGCTGCTTGGTCCAGGTAAAACTTAATGGTACGTACGGACACTACAGATGGTTTTGACATGGCTGATTCCGAAATAATAATTTTGCAAGATGCCATTAATCTGATCTTTGAGTTTTTTGCTGGTTCATCTGCATAATAGATTGTATACACATAGTATTACACATACGTATATACGCATCAAGCATATAAAGCAACTCACACGGACAACCGTTCCTTACAGCCGTTCAAGTAGAGCTTCTCACTAGAAAAGAAAATAGATATATAACGTATATACGTATACAATTTTGATCTATTATCAACACTCACGAGTCAAGACATCATGTTAGTACCCGAATGCCCCAAGGGTGGATCCATTCACTGAAATGGATGACGAAAGAACTAGTGTAAAAATACGTAGGGCAACTGCCAGATCAGCCACATTCGAAATTCTTAGCGTCCGTTGTTTTGACTGCGCGTGTCCCTTATAGTTCTAGTACATACATGTAAACTTTGTATATAAATATAGATTAGTCTGACCCGTCCGATCGTAAAGTACAAAAGGCAGCGGTGCATAAATAATAAAGAATAATTATTCTCCTACCATTGTAAGGTTAAAGGGTTGGGAGAGGCTGAGTTCAAGAATTATCGCCGAAGAGCTTTTCGTCTATAAAGCAAGAAGTCTAATTTTTAGCCTAAATCGAGGCATTTTTGATGACTTTTCGCGTTTTTCCAAGCAAAATATGTCAAAAATACTAATTTTGGATCTTTCTGCAAAACCTCCCCTCACCCTCGAAAAGTTTTTCCTCCATCGATTGAAAAGGCCAAGGGGAGGGAAAGCCCCCCCGCCGGAAAAATACCTACAAATACCCAGGGACAGGAGGGGGCGATCCTCAAGCACAGGATGACCGTCTTGTGAGCGGTGCCAACGGTGAGTCTGCCCAAGAGCCAGTTTTATGAAAATGTTCTCGAGTTCTCGAGTCTAGTAGCTAAACTACGCTGGCAGTTTTTCTAGATCCGCAACTCGCATTGAAAGTTACGCTGAAAAAGTTCTCGAGTTCTCGAGTCAAGTTCTCTGGTCGATTTCGACCAGAGAAAATTTCGCCAACTTGAGACCTACTCGAGAATTTTTTGAAAATCTAAATTTGTAAATTTTTTCTTCCCGCTTCAATAACTTGTATAATTGACTTAATAAATCACCATAAAATTTTCCGTAGATGTTTTTACATATAATTTTTAATGGAGAAGAGGGAGTTGTCACTGAAAACAGACTACTTGAGAACTTGAGAACTCGAGAACTCGAGACGGTTTCTTATGAAACTGGCCCCAGGTCGCCCTTTTGCTTCCGGAGATACTGACTCCGTGAACAGCGCGTTTGTATATATATACGTCTATGCACATAGAGAGATAACAATAATTAATTAACTAACGCACTTTTCATAATGGGCAGGTTGAGAAACTTCCCACGTCCTCAGTTTCACAAATTCACGTGTATCCTAAAACATAGAAAATGTTGTAGTCACATTTCAAAGCAAAGTAATAGAAAATTCACTAAAGATTTTTCAAGAGTTCTTAATAAACTTTAAGAAACAAATTCAGAAAATGGTCTAGCATAATAACAAAAACTGTAGAAATACATAAAACGAAAAATTACAACCCAACTCATACTCAAGAAAACCACCAGGAAATTTTACAAAAACTACAAGGGCAACAATCCCGAGATAATCATTGGCTATAGCTTACTGATAGCACTAATCGTCGAAATAGGCTCCAGTTGTATCGACAGTAGCAGTGACGGAAAGACTGTTCACGTTTAAAGAGATCAGTGACAAAATTGTTGATAACCATGAATTCATCATTAAGCCACACAACTATTATACGTAGATGGGTATTTGGACAACACAAGCTGAAAGTGTTGGCTAATCGTAAATTACTGAAATTATGTGCTCAATATATAAAACCCTAAGTAAAGTCATCTATCTCTTTGAACTCTCCCCCCCCCCCCAGTGGACGGGTCCCAGGCACCTAAATATTTTAGTTACTCCTCCCCCAAATCGGCCTTCAATCGACCATCCCGTTCGTACGAACTTTGAAACCCGCATTTGAAAATTTGTAATCAGTAATATTGCAAAATTTTAAAATTGCCAAAAATCTTTTAACAGCAAAAAAATTTAGATTAGCTTAAACATAGGGAATAAAATAAGAAAAAATGTGTGTACCGGAGCCTCCTTCCGATGGAACCTTCGAACTTAACATTAGTAAAAAATTTCAATTTTTCCCAACTGGTTTGATTAATTTTCTGGACCTTCTTGGGGGGGAGGAGACCAAATATAGTTGGGGCGGGGGGAACATCACCGGCAAAGTGGGGGGAACATCACCGGCAAAGTGGGGGGAAAACAGTGGTTCACCCTGCTCGACTGGCATAAGATAGAGATACGTACAGAATCTAGTGCAAATGAAAGTTCAAGTCTTGTACTTTAAGATCATAACCCAAATAACCATTGATTGAGCCTTCGCGTGGCATGGGTCCGAAGTTGACACCCAAAAATTGTCCAAAACCTAAGGATTTTTCAAATTTTCTAAGATTATGCCAACTTACTGGTAATAGTTACAGGAGTCATTTTGTGAATGAAGGGGTTTGTGGATGCAGGGTATTTTTTACAGGGGGGGACGGGGGTCCCCGAAATTGACCTTTCCCCCGAAAATGGCTTCCCCCCTTTAATCGCCCCCCCCCCCCCGGATTTTGGGCTTCCCCCTTAATGAGGTCTACATTTTTTCCAAAAACGGTCAAATTTTCAAAAAATTTTCCGGCGGCGCCGGAGACTTTTTCGTAAAAATGGCTATTTTAAGCTTAAATCCTGACATTTTTGAGAACTTTTTGTGTTTCACCATGCAAAATGCGCCAAAAATACCATCTTTTGGTTCATTTTTGCAAAGAAATCTTCCCCCCCCCCGGGCACGGGCCCCCCCCGGAAAAAATCCCCAAAAAATACCCTGGGATGTGCTCTATAACTTGGGCTAGTCGGATTTTCGCTAGGTCACACGATTGAGGAATAGTTATATATAGCGCGGCGGGAAATAAAAACCCAAATTTTCGAATTTTGGCTGTAACTTTTTTATTAAGCGACAAATCGAAAATCTAACGATAACTACCATGAGGCCTTGCGAAGAGCTTCAAAATGAGCCATAAAACGTCTCTCTAGCGCTTACCGTTGGTGAGAAATTTTCGACCAAACCGATGGGAAAAAACCCAATGCGGGAAAAAACCCATGGGCGGGAAAAAAACCCAGCCGAATTTTTTGCTGCAAGCACGCCAGAACGGTTTTGACTATACCATTCGAAAGAGCGGGTCATTTTTAGTACATCTGAATTATAAAATACCAATATTTTTGCAAAAAATCATGTCAAATTGACTTTTCAAAATTTCGTATGTTTAACACGTAAACATAGGCAAATTTTGAAAATTTTTGAAATTTGCTTAATTTCTGCAGTTTAAGCATCCTATCACATAGAAAACGTGTTTTTATTGCATTTAAAGCCAAATCCGACCTATTTTAGTGAAAAATTTAGCGGTTTTTGGGGAAATTTGAAAATTTGGCTTGAAATGGCACCATCTCAGATTTTGGCCACCTGGACCTCACATGGAAGGTCGAACCTAGGTAAAATCCATACCAAATTAATCAGGAGGCTCTACTGAGCTAAGAAATGCATGAATTTTTCCTTTGCTGCTAATGGTTAGAAAAAAATTTCATTTTGAAATTTGGGTTTTTTTTCCCGCACATGGGTTTTGTTTTCCCGCCGAGTCTAGGTCACCCCCAGGTCGCACCACAGGCACTAGAGCCAAATTGCATACACCATCGTGAAGTTCGAGACATATCCTCTGTGGAACTGTAATCCGTTTTGGGCTAAGTCTTTCCAGTAGTTCAGGGTGACCCCCCAAAGTTGACCCTGCCTGACCCCCATGTTGGGACCAAAAATTCCAAAATTTTCAAAGTTCCAAAAAAATTGCTGAGAGGCAGTGGGAGCTACAATAATACACCCTCTAGGGTAGTTTTGGACGCTCTTTAAGATAGGCTATTAAAATCCGATCTAGCTCATATGGGTGACTCACACTGGCGATGGGTTTTTTTCCCGCATATCGGATTGGGTTTTTTTCCCGCCGCGCTATACCATCTTTTCCCCCACTTTTTCCACCAGAGGGGGAAAACAACGGTGTGCTTCCTTCCCCGCTGAGCAATACGTAACTT
>JASAND010028365.1:0-34583 GCA_030248195.1 Trissonchulus latispiculum | reverse complement strand
ACCTATACATGGATCGACGTGCTTCAAAAGCTAGTGTCCAACTATAACTCGTCCACTCACAGAAGCATAAAGATGAAGCCTAGGGATGTAAATAAATCAAATGAAGTTCAGGTGCACAAAACTCTATATGCTGAAGTAGAGCAACATAGAAAATTGGACATTCGAGTAGGTGATAAAGTTAGAATTACCAAGTATAAACGGAAATTGTTCGATAAAGGGTATCTACCAAACTGGACAGAAGAGATATTCACAGTGGGAAACATTTTTAGATCAACACCGCCTACTTACACTCTTCGTGACTGGAACGGTGAGGAAATAAGGGGGAAATTCTACAAGCATGAAATTCAAAAGGTGCTGGACACCGGCGACTACCGCGTTGAAAAAGTGTTGAAACGAAGAAAGCTAAACGGTAAGCCTCAGGTACTGGTAAAATGGAAAGGATATCCCAGCAGTTTCAATCAGTGGATTGAAGAAAACAAAATTCAAAGCTATTAAATGTTATTTTTTCACTTATAAAAATGGAAAAGAAAACAATTGGGATTCTTGAAAAAAGCAAACATCAAGTCTCAGCCACAGTAATTGACGGTGATGATGAACATTCAACAAGAAGCGGGACAGTTGTAGACACAAAGCAGAACAAAGAAGCCAACTCTGAAACTCCGCTCAAATCAATTTTTCTTGAGTTTGTTGACGAGGATGGTGCGTTTCAGATGACGTTTAGGCAAAGCGGATATGAAAACGTTGCAGATATTGTTGACCTTCTTAAAAATATTTCCAATCTGGTTGAGTCGAGTAACGAAACTTCGGGGATAAGAATAATTTACGATGACGAACATTCAACAAAAACTGGGGCAGTTGTAGACACAAAGCCGGACAAAGAAGCCAGCTCTGAAACTCCGCTCAAATCAATTTTTCTTGAGTTTATTGACGAGGATGGCGCGTTTCAGATGACGTTTAGACTAAGCGGGTATGAAGACGTTGCAGATATTGTTGACCTTCTTTCAAATATTTCCAATCTTGATTGAGTCAAGTAACGGAACTTTGGCGGGTATTGAGAAGTAAAAAATTTTATTTTCATTTAGTTTTAATTGGGTTATAAAATGGGAACAGAAAACTGTGTCTCATACCACCAGCGTTACTATAGCGAGCGCAAGGAGCGGTTTAAAAAATACAACAGAGAATACTATTTGCAGAACAAAGAAAAGATAAATAAGCGAAAAATGATACATTACTTTGCTAACCGCGAGAAGGTGAGAGAACAAGCGAAAAGGAAAGAGGAATGCCGATACTGTCATAAATTGTTATGCTGTAAATACGTGAAGAAACATGAAGAAAAATGCTCAGGAAAGAGGAATGCCAAAACTGTCATAAATTGTTATGCTATAAATACTGCAGATGAAGAACTTTTACTTTATAAACATGAAGATAAATGCTCAAAATTGAGGATGCGCATTACCACTTCTACGCAAACATTCAATCCTGAAAATTAAATTTTATTTTTTAATTCTCATTAAATTTATTTTCTTCTTATTAAAATGAGAGAACAGGCTGGCGAAAGCGATCTCGGTTTGGAGGTGAGCAGCGAAGCATTGGAGAAGGTTCAACATAGTCAGAAGCGACTAAAGTTTGGAGAAATTAAGCTAAAAGCAATTTTCCACGTACAACAATGGCAGTTCAAGCTGAACCTGTCATTTGGCTTTGTTCTCAAAAATAGAGAAAATGGACAACTACAATACTACTATGCATCAAACAATAGTAGGTATTTTAATGAACCAATCCATATTTCCAACGAAGGTGACTTGAACCAAGCATTGAGCAAGCTAGACGAAGGAGATCCTTTGGAGTGGGCAAGACAGCAGCGTCCAAACACAAAATGGACAGTTTCGAATATTACCAACGCATGTTTTTACGTAAACAAGCTAAGATCGTTCCCCATAGGAGCAGCGAGGTATCTCCCAGACTATGTCAGAAACAACAGAGGAATCAATTCCTTAATCAAGGACGACAACACTGGGAAGCCATACGAGGATGACAAGTGTTTCTTTCGGTGTCTTGCACTTGCGCTTGGTGCAGACATTCACGCGCTCCAACGTAAAACTGATCAGCTTATCAGACAGTGGCTTCCTCCTGGAAAGGAGTTTTGTGGGGTCCGCCTGGAGGAGCTAGACGGCCTTGAGCAGAAGTTTGACATAGAAAAATTTGTGTATGAGCTAGGGCCTACTGATGACTCAAATGAGGCTGTTGCAACACTAATTCGTCGGCCAGTAGGAAAGCACTCTAAAAAGATGGCCGTAAATGTTTACGAAAACCATTTTGCTTCATAAAAGATTTGAGGAGGTTCACACAGACATGGCAGTGCTCCAATTGCGATAAACTATTTCACCACCACGGAATGTTCATGCGCCATTCAAGTAGTTGTGAAAAGGGAATAAAACACACATTTCCAGGAGGAGGAGCTGGACCTGGAAAGTCAATTCTTCAGAGAATCAGTGGGCTTATCTTCCCGTGCCTGAATGGTACTACCCCTTCAGGATCGCTTATGATTTCGAGAGTGCATGTTTCAACCCACGACTTATAAAAACGGACCAAAACTCATTTACGAGCAAGAACTGGTTCCAGCTTCAGTGTCTGTAGCATCCAATATTCCCGGATTTGAGCAGCCGCAGTGTTTTATTAGTACAGGTGATCCGCAAGACTTAGTGGTTAGAATGAAAGCATATATGGAAAAAATTGCTGATAAAGCTTATGAACTACTCACACAAGCTTATGATACCACTATTTCGGGCTTAACGAAACACGACAAGCTTAAGGCTGAGTTTGACAGCTGGCTAAAGGCAGTTCCTGTGTTAGGTTTCAATTCTGGCAAATTCGATCTGAATCTCATAAAGTCATATCTCATTGCAGAAATGGTCAAGAGCGGTGACCGGGTTGGGAACACAATCAAAAAGAACAATAATTACATGGCCCTTTGCACTCAAAAGCTATACTTTCTTGACATTACAAATTATCTAGCCGCTGGGACCTCTTATGCTAAATGGTTGCAAAGTTTTAAAATTCCTCAGGGAAAAGGCGTCTTTCCATACGAAGCTTTCACATCTCTAGAGTTCTTGGACCAAGGTTTCCCAAGTTTCGACCAATTATATTCCTCACTGAGACAAGAACAGATCACCGTTGAGGACTACACAGCTCTGGATCAAATTTGGCGGGAAAACAACATGAAGACAATGAGAGATCTGCTTATTTGGTACAACAATAGAGACGTCGAGCCCTTTCTACAGGCGGTACAAAAGATGGTGGATTTCTGGAAAACGATGGATATTGACATGTTTAAAGGTGGAGCCATTTCTCTTCCCGGCCTCGCCTACAAGCACATGATGAACCAACTCCCTAAACATACAATTCTCCAGTTTTGGAATAAGTCCACACAACATTGGCACACACTGTTACGGGATAACATTGTCGGCGGTCCCAGCATAGTATTTCACCGATATCACGAAGCCGGAATAACGGACATCAAAGGCCAAAAGGTGAAGCAGATTTTTGGGTACGACGGAAACGCGCTCTACTTGTGGTGCCTCATGCAAGACATGCCCACAGGTCTCTACGCTGAATGGAATCCAACAGACAATAAGAGCTTCCAAAGAGGCGGCTACAAAAGGGGCGAAAAGAAATAATGTGGCTAGAGTACATGTCCAAAGAGATGGGGATTCTGGTAGAACACGCCTACAATGGAGGTCAGAAAACTGTGGCTACGGCAAAAGTAGATGGGTGGGTCCCGGAAAAGAATCTCGTCCTCCAGTTTCATGGGTGCTACTTCCACGGTCATGGTTGCGGAAGTTGGACGAAATCAAGATGCATGAGACAGAACTAAAAGAAGGAAAGAACTGAAAGGGTCGCCCAGGCAATTAAAGATGGGGGTTTCGATCTTCTTGAAAAATGGGAATGGCGATAAAACTGCAAGCTTAGAAACCATTGATGGTAGAGTCAATATTACTCTGAATTGAATTTCTCTCCTTTAAAAATAATGGAATACGTGAGACACGGAGTTAAATTGTCAGATAATCAAAAGCGGAAGCTGAAGAATGCTTTCAGAACTGGAAGTGGAACATCATTGATCTTGGGTTATGCTGCCCTTAGTGGTCCTGATAATATGCTTTTAACGAGAACTCAACTTCAAAAAGTAAATGAGGCGAAAAGACTGAGAAAAGGGGTTAAACTTTCATTGTCAAAATCACAGCTTGCAAAACAGGGAGGCATTCTGCCTTTTTTAGCGCTGGCGGCCCCTGCAGGGGTAGCCATTCTCAAGGCATTGGGATTAGGAGTGGCAACGGCTGCAGGGAAGGCGGTAGCCGACCGGGTTTTGAAGAAAGCCTCCGGCAAAGGCATGCTCCTGCCGGGCAAAAGGTATGGGAAAGGAATGTACTTGATGGGAAAGCATTGACTAACCTTGATTTAGGTGAAATGATGAAAGATACTAAAACTTTTCGAGGTATTTTTATGAGGGACACACTACCATTACAGATTCGACAGAACGAGTGCGGTATTGTCAATTTAGATACGTTTGCCGGCGCGGGAACGCACTGGGTTTGCTACCGAAACAGTAAACAAGAAAAATATGTAGAATATTTTGATTCATTTGGCCTTCCTCCTCCAGCCGAAGTAGAACAATATTTACGGAAATCCGGCAAAATGCCCGTTTTTAGTTCCACCAAAATTCAGCAGTTTGGATCAAATTTGTGTGGTTTCTATTGTGTTTTATACCTCAAGCTAAGAAACCGAAAGCAATCGATTTACGAAACAATTGAGTTGGTTTCAAAAATTTAAGTTTACTACTTGTAAAATGAAGGCAATAATGTACACTTTTGTTTTAAACTACTCACAACAAGAGTCATTTCAGCTACCCAATGTACTAAAATCTAGTTCCATGAAAATAAGGAGTAATCAACCAATATTCCTTAAAATTCTTTCGCCAGCCATTAATAATAAAACCTTCTTCTCGTCGTACAGCTCACCTACTGAGGAAGATTTTTTGGACAGCTCAATGTATTTAGACTCTGGATGGATTGATATTAAATTTGAGAAGCTACAAGAAATAGGCTCAATACATATTAAAATAAATCCTGTTGGGCAAAGTGTTGTGTCACCTATTGTTATATGCATGGTATTTAACAAGTAGTGACTTTGTTCCAA
Organism: Trissonchulus latispiculum; assembly: GCA_030248195.1. NCBI lineage: Eukaryota > Metazoa > Nematoda > Enoplea > Enoplida > Ironidae > Trissonchulus > Trissonchulus latispiculum. The sequence goes on along the minus strand of JASAND010028365.1, from coordinate 29,393 downwards.
TTGTCTCAGAGAAGTTTAGTTCTTGCCAATGTATTGATCCAGATGCAAGTAAGGAGAACGAGCGACTCCCCTATTAGGATGGAGTACGCGTACTCCAATTAAGCTGGGGAACGCGTGTACTCCTACCATAGGATGGAGTACGCGTACTCCAATTAAGCTGGGGAACGCGTGTACTCCTACCATAGGATGGAGTACGCGTACTCCAATTAAGCTGGGGAACGCGTGTACTCCTACCATAGGATGGAGTACGCGTACTCCAATTAAGCTGGGGAACGTACGTACTCCAACGGCATACTGGAAAATGCGTGCTGGAAAGGTTTGCTTTCATGTAGGTGGTACATGACTTTCTTTTTCTTTTATATTTAAATGCTGTTAAAGGACTTTATTTATTTCACTGCCAGTTTTAAGCTGGGCAGAACACTCCATACAGATACATTGCACACTCCGCTGATATTCGCAAAATACTCTGCGAAATCACTGCTCGATTTTGTCACAGGTTCCACAACGGAAATTCGCCGCACTCGCCTGCTACTTTCCGAAACTTCCTTCACTTGTAAAACTCTAAACACTTTTGGATCTCCATGAGAAAGAACAAACTGCCATTCAGTAAAAGAGACTGTTTCATCGCAAAGTTGTTCCTTCACTTGATTGCAGCTTCCCGAAAACTTCGACTTGCAGAAGCGCAAAATGACATCTTCAGAAACCACGGGGTAATCATTCTCTACCAGCGACAGCACATACAGCGAATAAATGGGACAGTTCACGCTGAGACATGCAAGAAGCGCGTCAAAGAAACCTGAGCTATCCTTCGGTACCTAAAGGTACATAACTTATTAGACAATGTTTACCCGGTTCATAAGGTATAATTTAGAACATACAAATTCACAGTCGTAATTCTCCAGCGTGTAACCTCAAGCACTTAGTTCAAAAATAAAAGATTGAAGACCAAAATCGCGCTTCAGTTTTTGTTCTTGTATTGATTTATGTTTCAGTTAACACTGGGCAGATTAGCAAATTGGCACGTCTGGGCAGTGATGGGACAAGAAACATCCCTTACGGTATCGTGCAGTGCACATTAAATCAAATTTCAACTACGCGTAGAATTGTAAAACTGACAGAAAACAACTAACGTTTAGTATTACATTTTGTGGTATTTTATGGTATAATTTTTATGGTATTTTACGTAAACGCACCAAACCACCCTACAATAGCTTCACAGATATGACTTGATGGCTTTGTCTTATCTAGTAGTAATTTTGTGATAACTACACCTTTTTCCACTCTGCAGCATCAGATGGATTTTCCTCTAAAAATAGCTTCAGCTGTTTACAGTAGTTTGCGAACAGCCTAACCGGTGCATTCGTCTCCAGCAAACGATTGTAGAGCCCTAAATACTTGTAGGCTCTTTTGATTTTGTCTCCATATTTCTTATCTATGCTCAGGTTTTTCAGCAAAGTATAGTAGCTTGTGAGGTCTTGACTTTCCTTGCAAAGACGGTGGAACTGATGCAGTTGATAGCCTAAGTGGAAGAATGCGCGCACTGTCTGCCTCTGGCTGTTGTTCATTTTCGACCACAAGATTGCAATATTGTCTGGATACTCCAATGGCTTCAACACGTCATCGCCCAGGGGCAATTGCGTCACCAAGGATTGTTTCCATTCACTGAACAAGAGTCTTACTTCTATCTTTTCTTTTTTAGCAACTTTCTTCGGCTTAGGCAGAGCTTCTTCTTCAGAGGAACTGTCAACAGTTGTGGATTCGGCTGCACGAACTGATGTCGTAACTTCGTCAGATGAGGCAAGAGGCAAGGCTGCTGGAGGAGACAGTGATTTTGCGGACTGGATACACTGGATGGAAGCCGTTTGGAACACTGAACTAGCAACGGTTGCTAAAGCTTGCTGTTTTGCCGCTTCATTTCCAGTTTGGTGAAATTGGTCCATCTTGGTCTTCACATCCTCTACCACATCATGAAAAATTTGCCACCGAGCATCCCAGTTGATTTGACTTTCTGCCATGGACCTGAAAATTTAATATAGACAGTAATAAACTAACACGACTAATTAAGAAACAAACGTTGAACAATTGACTGTTACTGGATTCTAATTGTACAGCTGCAAAAGTCGATATGGATGACAATCGGTTTCAGGTTACGGATACCAATATTCCTGGGAATTTATATAGCAGTTTGGCTTTATTTAAACTAGTGAGCTGTCTACAGTTCGAAAAGTTGACCTTCACCAGACCAAATATTAATGCATGTATTGAAACACGAACACGAAAGTGATTAATTAATGAGAATATATAATAATTAGATTGAATTGCCTAAAACCGTTTTCACCTTTGAAATGCTCCGGAAACTTTAGCTGTGCTGAAAGCTGCACAAGAGCTCTGCCAGTAGGTCCTGGCTCGACTGAAAGTCGATTACAGCTGTGTGAAAGCCATTAAAGAACCTTCCATATGGAAATTCCCAATTCAGCCGTATCATGAAATGGTGCAGACTACAGAACAACCTGTTTACGAATTCTACCAAATGACTGACTGACAACCAACTAAACGCGAAATTGAAAACCAGAATGTTCAAAACAAGCTTAACCAACGTTCGATAATGCTCGTTAAAAATCCATTAGCTCTGTTTGTTATTGGCTGTTGATCTCGCCAAAACTTGGATGACAGAAATTGAGCGTAAACATCACCAAAGCAGCAATCGCTTCGACTACATTTGCAAAAATCCCTACATGGTTAGTTATCAATTAAAAATCTCCATCTGCTGTTGTGCAAAAAACCAGCATAAACAGAGTCTCCCTCCACCCACCCGCTCCGCCTCTGATGCCCTCCCTCCCGATCAAAAGCCGAAACTCCAAAACTCGCTCGTACCTCGAAATCAGGGTCGAACTTTTCTGGCTTAACTGTTTAGCACGTAGCCAAAAAAGGGGACTACAAGCTGGCTTAGACTACGTCAAGCACACTTACTCCGTCACGGGTCCATTTGAATCAAAAGTCGAAACTCTAAAACTCGCTCGTACCTCGAAATCAGGGTCGAACTTTTCTGGCTTTGCTGGCAATCCCTTTTGGGCAAAAAGGGAACATAGCCAAGCTTAGACTATATTGTAAGCACACTTTCTAGTTATTACACTATTGGAATTCAAGCCACTTCGTCATCGTTCGATTTAAATCAAAAGTCGAAACTCCAAAACTCGCTCGTACCTCGAAATCAGGGTCGAAATGGCCCTCCTATACTACTACTCAGCAGCACTCTACTGCAGCGCAACCAGATGCAAACTTTACTGTCGGTGAGGGAAACTCAAACGGCATGATTTGCAATGCTCTGCCGCACTTGTGTGCAAACTTTCGGACGATTGCAACTTACCTGTAGCCAGGGTTTTTTTTCAAAATTTTACCTGTGCTTTTTAGTGTGTTTTTTTAAGAAAATGTGTGTTTTTTTTAAAAATCTGTGTTTTTCCTAAAATTCGCTTTTCGCAGTATTAACACGTTTTTAACGGTTTTTACAGCATTTTAAACTATATTTTGCATTTTTCGCGTGTTACAGAAGAAGTACAAAGCATATATTGCATGCTCAGTCTTCATAAACGATATTTCAATGTTCTGAACGTTAAATATTTGCATTGATGACGTCTTTCTTGCGCTACAATGGGGGGTCTGGGGGGCGGAGCCCCCCAGACGCTGAGAATTTTTTGAAAATTGTGAAAATTTTGGTCTGAAATCCTTCAAATCTTTTACTTTTCGACAGTTTATTTTATTCCAGTCATTTCCAGAATTTGGAAACGTAATTTCATAGAATATATAATTTGCCTACAGTCCCTAATGACACCGTTGCTTAGAATAATGAAGACTACACAATAACTAATGCCCAGACGAAAACAAACAGAGGTAAAAATATAGATATATAGCGGATATTTGCGCCGAAGGCGCAAAATTTTTTGGAAAAACTTAAAAATTAGGCTGAAAATTAATAAAAATTCGCTCCTTCAGGTGAAAATGTGAGTGTGCTTCTTAGTGTGTTTTTTTAAAATGTTGTGTGTTTTTTTAAAAAAAAGTGTGCGAAAACACAATAAAAAACACAAAAAAAACAGTGCCTGTAGCTAGTTATAGGCCGTGCTATACTTCAGCAGCACTCTACTGCAGCGCAACCACATAGTAACATCGTAATAAGTATACGAAACGTATCTATAATAGTTTGTGATGTCCTAAACTATCTGTATGCCGAATTTCAAATACCAGTGACGAATGAATAACTTGTTATTGACGGTGCTGTGTTTGGGACAGCACATACAGCACGGTGGAAGCTAGAGAGTGCACCAACTAACATAGCTACAGTTCCCCCTTACTACAGACATAATTTTCACCAAGTTTCATATGTTTAGCCGTTTACAGTAGGTCTACAGACAGCGTGCTATGGTTGCTGCATAATAGTACAGCACGATAGCAGCACCGCACAGAGCTGCGACTATGCTCATCGTGTTCAGCTACACCGATAACCTTTATATGCGTCACACTAAATGGCTCAAAACTGCATATTTATGCCTATTTTTGACTATTTCCTGTAGAGTTGGGACTTAGAAATTTTTCCAAAATGGCCATTTGGACCGGATAACTTTGGACCGGCCGCCAGAACGGTCCAGGACCTAAATCAAAAATCGGCCAACGTTATGCACTAGTATCCCCTCCGTACTTGTTCATGCAACAAACCGCGTCTCTCTAACTTGTTCCCTGAGCCCTGTGGCCGTGACACAAAATTGGCCTTTTTTGACCAAAAACGCCGTTTGGCCACTTTTGGCCGGCCGCACAGGTGGCATGCCGGGCCGGGCAGCGAAAAAATATAGCGCGGGGCACATGGGACCATATCGGCATGCAGAAAATATAAACCTTTCCGGCTGAAAATGCCCACATCTTTCAAACACCTCTGCACAAAATAGCCCTTTTCCAAGCGTGACTAACACAGAAAAAAAACAAACGGACCTAACTTGTCCGGAAGTGAAAATTTTCAAAGTTGAAAATTTTGACCAAAACTTTTTTGCAACTTGTTGTACTCGTCGTGTAGATTCCAAAAATACCAAACTTGCCGAGTTTCGTTCAGTATTGAGCTGGCACGGTGCTCGAACGAGTCTCATAGGGCCGCGCAGAGCCTTTTACACCCATATTATAGGGGATCGCTATCGCGCCCCCTATAATATATATATATATATATATATATGTATATATATATATATATATATATATATATATATATATATATATAGAAGTTGGGGGAAAAACCAAGCCGCAAGTGGTGGGGAAAAAACCACCCCCCCCCACCGTTTGGGCGATGGGGGTGAGCTAGCGGGCTCAAATTTGGCGTGCAAGTTGGCAGGGCCCATCCCACCTACCCACGAAATTTGAGCAAAATCGGACCACTTTTGAATATTTTTTGACATTTTGAAAATTCTGGCATCCCCCCCTAAAATTCAAAGTTTGCCTATTTTTGAAGGCCTATAGAAAATTTTCCATAGTAGTTAGGTAATAACTTTTAACAGTTATTAGCTGGGCTTTTTCTAGGCGAAAAAAACTGGGGGTGGGGAGAGTGGGGGGGAGCCCCCCCCACTAGTGGGGGGGGGGAAACCCACAAGTGGGGGGGGAATCCAAAGTGGTCTAAAATCTCTAAATATGCAGTAAAAATAGACTGTTTTCTACATATACTGCTACAACTATGCTAAAACGTGCTCAAAAATCGAGTTTGAGTACCAAAATAGACGATTTTTGAAAAAAAATTCCGGCGAAGCGAAATTTTCACCAAAAATCCTTAAAATTTGGCATTTTCTGGGCACCTTATGGTGAGTGGGGGGGGGGGAGCCCAAAAAAGTGGGGGGGGAACCCAAAAAGTGGGGGGGGCGCCCCCCCCCCCCCCCCCCCCCCCCACTAAAAAAAGCCCAGATTAGTAGCTCAAAAGTCATCCACATAGCAAGTTTAATGCGTTCTTCACTTGAACAGCTCAAAATTGCATTTGGACTTGGCAATTTTGTGTTAGCCGGTAAAAACCTCATTTTGGCGGATCGGCTGTTTGGCTCAGCTAAAGTAGTCAAAAAGTGCTCTGGGACAAAGAAATATATACGCGAAAAACACTGAAACAACACTTATTTTATATATATTTTATTTTATTTCATCGAATTTCGTAAGGTTTACAAATTTTTGCCGGGAATTCTACGCCGGTTCCGTGGAATGTTATATATATATATATCGGCAGCTGCTTGGAGGCGGTGTATATACATACTGATCTGGAGGAGAGATCTGCAGGATTTCGTCCATTCATGTTTGGAATCCAGACGTCGTAGTAGACTGTCATTTTTAGGGGGGCCTCTCCACTATTTGGGGGTCGCCCAAAAGTGTCGAAAAATTAGCCTTTAAGGTCACAGTTTCAACTATTTTCTCATTTTTTAGCTAATTTATGGGCAAATAAGTTCATCTTTAAGCTTAAAATCAGCGATTGCCGAGCGAGTAAAGATAGCATAAGTAAGTATATATCGGGGTGTGGTCAGAAATGGAGGTATATACGTATGTATTCATTCCTGAACAGATTCCTCTACTGAGCAGGGCATTTTTAGGGGTTTCCCCGGGGGGGGGGAGTTTCAGGGGGATGTTTTGCAAATATGAGCCAAAATTGGTATTTTTTGGCGTATTTTGCACGTAGAAACGCAGAAAGTTCTCTAAAGGGGGTATATATATATATAAACTGTGAGCAAAGCGAAGCCGGCAAATTTTTGAAAACTAGGCATTTTTGGCAAAAATTTGGGCTCCCAAGACGCCTTGTTGAGGGAGCAAAAATCCCGGGAGGGGGCAATTTTGGGGTCTCCCCTCCTGTAAAAGATACACTGCTGAGTTAGGGGGGAATCTTGAAGGTCAGGTCTGCAATCGCTTTCAATATTCCAAGTGTCAAAAGTTACAAATCAATACATCATCATTACATCATCATTACATCATCGTTGCAATCATCTACAAATCCGCCGCCTATGTAATCACGACGCTGTTGTTAGGAGGGATTCCAGAGAACTTCACCCTGCCTACACCCTGGTGTCAGCGTTTGAAATTTTGATTCGTTTAGTATCCTATGTATCTGGGTTTATTTTAGTCAACAATAAGTGGGGGGGGGCTTCGCCCCTCCTAGGGAGGCGGAAGTGGGCTTCCGAAAAGTGGGGGGGGTGAGTCCAAGGTATAAAATACCACAATTTTTAGCGAACAATTAGCATTTTTAGGTAAAAACTCAAAAAAATCGCTATTTTTATGCTTAAAATTAACTTATAAGTCCATAAATTAGCTAAATATTCAGAAACGTTTTGAGAATTTGACCTCAAAAACTTAATTTTTCGACACTTTTGGGCGACCCCCAAAAAAGTGGGGGGGGGCTTGCCGAAAGTGGGGGGGATGAAAGTGGGGGGGGGGGCGCCCCCCCCCACAAAAAAAATGGCAGCCTCTCGTGGGGAGGAGGTCGAAAAGTGGGGGGGAATAAAATGAACCAAAAATGCTAGAAACGCCGTATAAATACGTAGCTTGTCTTCCACATATACTGCTATAGCTAAGGTAAAGAGTGCTCAACAATTAAGTTTGAGTACCAAATTAGACGATTTTTGACGAAAAATTCTTTCGAAGCCGGAAAATTTTTGACAATTTTGACCAAAATCCTAAAAATTTGGCAATTTCTAGGCAGCTTGGGGTGAGTGGGGGGGGGCAAGCCCAAAAAAGTGGGGGAGGTGCTCGAGTGGAGGGGGGGCGCAACACTAAAGTGAACCCAGCGTACGTACGTATTGTAACTATCCTACATATGTGTATATATGTATGCACGGTATATACTTACGTGTTATTTATATTCTGTATTTTTGTTCAATGTTTTAGTGGTGCCTTTTCAAAGGTAGTGCTGGCCGAAGTTAAAGCTCAGCCGGGACTTCATGTTGCCATCAAGTGCATAGATAAGAAATCACTGAAAGGAAAGGAAGATTCTTTGGAGAATGAAATTAAAGTTCTGCGAAAGTACGTATTCGTCTTTCTGATACCATGGGTTCATATCATATCTTATTGTGTCGGTAGGCTTAAAACGCAGATACGGGAAGATAATACGTACGTATATACATATTAACCATGTAAGATATATGTGTATACGTTTTTAAGTCTGTGCTTTTGGTGGAGGATGCTTCCCATGTTAGGCAGCGAATATATATGCGTAATTTTATATACTTTTAAGTATATATCTAGAAGAGTCATTGGGCTGGAACCAATTTGCCGGCAGGGAAAACAGGAGAAGACAATGAGAAAAACCTTTCTCCGACGGACTCTTCTTCATTATATATAGTCAAGCGGGGAAAAACCCATTTTAATATGCGGGAAAAACCCACCTCCAGTGTGGGCTTACCGGTATGAGCTATATAGAATTTTAATAGCCTATCTTGAAGAGCGTCAAAAATAACCCTAGAGGCTATATTATTGTCGCTCCCCCTGCTTCCCAGCAAATTTTTTGGGACTTTGAAATTTTCGAAAATTTTTGTCCGTCCAAGTACCGAAATTTGGCAAACTTTGGCTGGCCACCCTTAACTACTGGCAAGACCTAGACCAAAGCGGATTGTATGTATGTGTAGGGCAGATGTTGGGCTTCGTGGTGATATATGCCACACTGCTCTAACCCATCCTGTGCGACCTGGGGGTGACCTAGAGTTGGCGGGGAAAAACCCATCGGCGGGAAAAACCCCACTTTTCAAAATTGAATATTTTTCTAACCGTTAGCAGGAAAGGTCAAACTAATACGTACATTTGTTTAATAGAACCTATAGATTAAATTGGTATAGGTTTTACCCGGGTTCGTTCTGTTATGGGTGGTCCAGGGGGTCTAAATCGGACATGATGCCATTTCAAGCCAAAATTTCAATTTTGGACAAAAATGCTTATTTTTGCCTTAAAATGGGTCTAGTTTGGCTCTAAATACAGGAAAAACACGTTTTCTACACGATAGGATGCTTAAACTGCCAAAATAAACACTTTTAAAAAATTTCCAAAATTAGCCTATGTTTATGTGTTAAACATATATATATACTAAATTTTGAAAATTCATTTTTTTCTGAAATTTTTCAAAAATTTTTCGATGTAGACCTACTAAAAACAACCCACTCTTTCGAATGGCACCGTCAAAATTGTTCTGGCACGCTTCCAGCAAAAAAATCAGGGTGGGGTGTTTTTCCCCCCGATGGGTTTTTTCCCGCATTGGGTTTTTCCCGACACGGAAAACTTTAATTTCTCCATAACGGCAGGGTCTAGAGAGACAAACTATACCTCATTCGAAAGCTCAGGGCAAACCCTAATTAAATATATTATCAAAGTCGTGCTAGCCCAAACCAGTCGAAAGTTCTGGTCCAAGAAAAAAAGTGGGGTTTTCCCGCTTGTTTTTTTCTGGTTTGGGTCCTTCTTTATGTTCGATTTTTGATTTTTGCCGAGCTTTTGCTTGTTTTTAATTTGTTGAAAATAATGTATATATTTTGTAAAGCGTAGAACGCGATTACGTCTGTGTTGGGTATTTTTAGGGCTTTGAAAGTAGAGGGGGAGGCTTGAGTTTGGAGGTTGGGAGGGAGCAAGCCCAAAGTATATATATATATATATATATATATATTACTCAAATGTTTAGTGAAAAATTAATTTGTTTATATTTACGTATATATATATATAAACGCAAAAAATAAACGCTGTTTATACTCTTAAAATGAGCTTACAAGTCAACACATTAGCAAACTGGAGACCGGGAACTCGGGATTGGCTAAAGCTTTTCGAAGCATGGTTTAAAACATTTTTTACTGCTGACCTGTAAGTTGAATAATTTCTGACTTAAGTTTTGACTTATATAAGATTACTAAAATGACGTAAAAAGTCGGCGACGCCGGAAATGTTTTTGAGAAACTTGTTTTTCTTTTCGGACAGTTTTCATTTTTGGACGTGGGGTGGCCCTAATCATTCTTGGGTGGGAAAACTATTTCTGGGGGTCCTCTCCACCCCGGCTTTCTTAGGAAAATGCCATATTGTTTATTTTCAACTGTGCTGTACTCTTATTAATAAGGAAATGTATTGGTTTGCTTCGGTATGGTATAGCGTATTCGGTCCACTTGCTGTGGGAAGCTAACAGGAGACCGTGTAGGGCACCTGCCTTGAGGAGCTGGTCCCCTCCTCCACGGTTCATTCGAGGTGGCACTCCTGGCTCAAGGACTGTGTATCCGGGGATGAGCATCGGCACCCTACACCCTGACAAGGGTAGGAGAATTCCGGGGGTTATTTTTTCTTTACTCACTATCAATCAGTTAGCACTGTTTCATCACGCATAACCTACTTAGGCTTCAAGGGTCTCCCCTGCTGCTACTGCTTCTTGTGTTACGTATTACTGTTCTTCCACTGTCCAGTCCTTTCTTTACATTCACTTAGTGTCAGGCAGGATTCCTAGGTTGGATGGTGATATCCAGAGAAAGAGGGGAAGGGGGGGTTCCCGACTTCTCTCCTTGTCAAAAGTGGGAGCACTGTTCATCATCTTGATGATTGACACTCTTTCTTCTTGGTTCTGGTTTTACTTACATCTTTCCCTCCTTTTCTTTGCTCTGATTATGCTCTTATTCTTTCTATCTATATATGCATACGTACACGAACCTAGAGTATATAATGCATTACGAAATACGCATACATGAGTGCTGTGTATTTTCTTGCGTTGTTACGTATGTATATATAATATGTCCATGTAGAAACGTAACATGTGAGTGTTTACATTGTCAGCTTTTTTATTCTTCGTTTTTATGCCTGAATGACAAAGTGTCTGAGCTGTTTTTACTCTGCAAAAAAGCTCTTAGCATGGACGTTCAGATGATATATATATATATATACGTATATATATATACGTACGTATATATAATGAGTCTATTTCTGAGACATTCGATGCTACCTGTACTTCCGGACAGCCTTCAATAATAGATTTGGCTCACACTTTCAGGAATAAACCCTGCAAAAGGAAAACCACCAAATATTAGAGCTCAACTCCGTATATTCAACGAGTTGTAGCAAAATTAGTGATTTTTGACTCCGCCATCAACATTGTGTTCAGGCCGATAGAGTAGAGTCAAACAATTCAAATTTAGCCACACAGGCACCACCTATGCGCCACTTATTCCTGTAACTTTGAGCTTTCTAGCATTTGCTTTCCGCAGTTTGCAGTTTACCTTCGCTTAAGCCTACGTGCTCAGTAGGTGCATTTCCACATTTTTTGACCTATCCTCCTTGTTATGTGAAGTAGTTAGTTGTGTGTCAGTCTTATGGCAAGGTTAACAAAAAATCGCCCCGAAAATTTGCAAAAAAACCACCAACCTACTGTTTTAAGGTTGAGGAGAGAAGTGGGTTGCTTATATATGGATTGGTTTTTTGCTAAGAGAGGGAGGAAGAGGATTTTGGGCGGCTTTTGTGAGGGTTCGGCTTTGTATTAAAGATTGCCCTGAGAGATATTTCGTGAATGAGTTGGCCAGCTTACAAGATTGGACAGATTAAAGTCGCCGCATGCATATACGTATTTATGCTTTTGCTTAATGTGTACGTGCCCTTTGTACGTACATATAAATCCAGTTTTTGGTTATGTGTATATATACGTATGTTAAGGTTGCATAATATGGAATGGATGGATACGTAGAAAAATATTTCTGAACATCTGTGCTTGCTGTTTATGTGCTCTAAAACAAATTATTCGTGTATATATACGGCTACGTGCTCCATAAATTCTCGGATTGGCGTAAATTGGGATCAGCAGAGCTAGAAAGATCAGATGAGAAAAGGATTTTGTTTGTAGTACGTAAGTTATGTGGGTGGTAAAGAATGTCGGCTGTTAAGTGCTGTTATGTCGGCATAAGATGTGTGTGAACATATTATATACAACGCATATATACGTACTTCTTATTTGCGTAGTTTTTTAGCACTTAGTTTATATGCCACTGATTTGCAAACATATATATTTAGATTCAGTCAGCAAGTGTAGATATGTAGGTGTAGATATTTTATAATAATATATATACGTAACAATAATAATAATAAAATAATAATAATAATGATAGATTTTTGTTGAAAATTGTTTCATTCAACAGTAGCGTTTTCTTAAACCTGTTTTGGAGAATTATAGCAAGCTTAACAAACAAGATCACTCGATTTTTTAGCAAAAAACACCCCGCCCTGATCTACAGGGAAGTCTCAGTGACCCAATCCTTTGCATGATCATAGCCACACATCTCGACATTACAGCCTGTGAGTTTGAACCCCTAAGCCCTGTCCATGCGTTCAGGGCAGGCCTTTCAGTAAGGGTACCCAAAGGTGGCCTCAAAAACGTTCATGACCGAATTTTGGCTACTATTTAGTATTTACTAAGAAAAAACCCTAGGCAACGCGAATTGTACATATAACACGCCCTGACTGTGTGCGCTATCGACATATGTATAGAAATTCCCAGCGGAGCCTCTGAGCTAGTCTGAGCTGGGTGATTTTTAATTTGTTAAAATTTTAACAAATAAAAAATCACTTTAATATTTTGTTGCTGATGTCAGAACAGCAACTAGAGTAAACTAACTTCAAATTCGAGCTCAGTGACCTCGAAAACCCGAACATCAGTTGTTTTGAGGTTTCCTGACGTTTCTGGGAGTCCAACCTGGTAACCAGCCAGGCCTGAAACGTCCGACAGTAAACTGAATTCCAGAAGTCAGTATTAGCCTGTGGCCACTTCGGACTGTCCAATCAATTGGTACCTGGAGGGCCCAGCAGGGTCCGACTCCGACAGGGGTCCGTGACCTTGGGTCATACCCAACCAACATATCCGAAATGCTTGAAATACGTAAGTTATTATCACTCACAAACACGAAAACCTTTAGAACTGCTGCATTTTAGAGGCAAGAGACCTCACACTGGAGACTACCGGAGGGCACCAATGACCACTAAGACTTCAGCAAGGCCAGTTTCACTAGTTGGAACTCTAGGTTAGCTGTTTCTGGTTCTAAAATGTCATTTGATGCGCTCTATCCAAAACTGATGGAAAAACGTTGCTAGCAACTGGGATCCGATCCGCCACCTGTTGGTTTTTGTTATATGGCGATTTTTTATTTGTTAAAACCTTAACAAATAAAAAATCACTGACTTTTGATTACTACTACTTACTAATAGGGCGTACAACAGCAGCGAACTGGGGGTGCTTTTAATCTTGTACCGCGGGGCATCTACACATCCTCAAAGTAAACTATTTAGTTCAGTTTTGACAAAGTTACAACAGGCCAAAAACAGATTTTTTGTGTTAAGCTTGCAATAGCCTCCTTTGGATTCACCCGGCTTCGCCTAGTAAGCCAGGTAGGGGGTGACGCCCACTTTGAAAACCAAGGAAATTTTGCACGATATTGCTCATATGCCACGTATGTCACATAACACGCTTGCCTATCCTTACGTATATACTTACGTTCATAGGATAACGCGAACGGGATCTGGGGGCTCCAAGCCCCCCCATCCCAGACAAGGTACAAGCCCTATCGCGTCGGGGACAAGGGTTAACGAAAAAATTGCCAAGTGCTAAGCAAAAATAGTGGGGGAAAATTAGTTTTTACACAAAAACCTTAAAAATTCCGGCAACCGAGCTATATATATGTAATGTTTAATTTTTCGTGAAAATTGAGCTAAGTTTGAATTTTTTGTAAAAGTTGATGATTTTGTTACAAATTTTAATAAAAAATCGCCGATTTTAATAAAATTAACGTTAATTTTTCGAAAAATTTCACAAAGTTATATATATATATATATATATATATATATATATATATATATATATATATATATATATATATATATATATATATATATATTTGGGGACGAGGCGGGTATTGGCCGCCTCTAAATAGGCCATGCTCCCAGCTATGGGTTAAATAGTGAAACCCAGCTGCAAGCGACTGTCCAGCATCTGGCGGCTCACTGGTGGGGCTCCCACTGCGTCTGTTGGCAACCAGCGGCAAGGAGTCTCTTATCTTGGACTCCGGAACTGGAGACCCGGATGTCCTATTATCTCCACGAATCTTTTGCTATGGATCTTTCAAGTCAGGTATTTCAGACAAATGCTACTGCGTTCTGGAAAGACGACGCGCACGGTGCCCCCGCGAACCGTGTGGAAAGTATGCGAGCGGGTCATAAACTTAATGTCGCAAAATCGGAAATTAGGTTTGCTGCATGGAATGTACGCACACTACTTAAGTGTGGCTACAAGGAACTTCTCGTTGACTCACTGCTTGATAAAAAGATCGATATTGCATGTTTGTCGGAACACCGCATACAATCCAGTGGCACCATTGATCTAGAACCCTCGGATGGTAATTCAAGAAAGGGCGGGTACAGGATGTTCTTTTCGGGAACGGCAGGGCTTCAACTATCCCTATATTCCTATTTTTTCCCTATTTTTTCGGAGTCGCCCTATTTTTCCCTATATTGAGTGAAATCGCCCTATTTTTCCCTATTTTTAGGACAAATTGTTAAATTTCTACCTTTACAAAAGTAAACGTTTTTGCGTACACACTTGAGGTTAATTTTTAAATATTCAAAAAATTTTGTCTGCGGCGCATTCTCTTTTTAATGCAGATGCATATGTTATAAGCAGCTTTTTATTAGAGCTCTTTTCGTTTGTATATGCTTTCTATATTTATATAATTTGAAATTTTATTAGTTACATATTAAATTTAACTTTAACTCAATTTAAACCTATTTTAAATTTTAGAAGATGGCAGTTTTTGTTGATTTTACTAAAATCTTTTCAAAATAATCGGCTACAGCTGCCTAAGTGGTTTGTAGCAACAGAAGCAGCAAGTCTTGGGCTTTCGGGCGATGTGCACCTTACGGCGGGGGGCAGTGCTCTCGATTTTATAGGCCTCGTGGATGCCCTAAACCTTTAGTAACTAAATGTCTCCACTCAATTCATTCAAATGTGGTATGCAATGCAATGTGTTCCGACATGTGTTAAACCAAACCTAGATCCATGGAAAATTAGGAATACGTTTCTGCAGCCAAAATTTTTGAAAATTGAAAATTCGCATAAATTTAATCTTGACTAGGAATAATCGGTCTGCGAATTTTCAAAAATCGCTTCGCCCAGATCGAGCTACTACTGAAAGTATATACGTGCTGTCACTGACGCTGCGTATGTACAATGACAACCTCGTTGTAATGCTTTACCTGTTTTCAATGATTTCCGTATATACACTTTTGTTAACAGAATTTCTTGTTTTTTTGCTGACAGTTTCCAAAAAGTCGCCATTCTTTGAAAATTTCATACAGGGTTAGTTTTTTCCGGAAAAAAATTGAGGAAAAGTTGTTTTCTCCTTTTTAAATTAGTTTTTAAAATTGCCTTGAATTTCCCAATACTTCCCCTGCTCCGGTGGTACTGGTAAAATGGACGAATTTGAACGAATTTGAGCTGTATCTTTAGCTGCAGTTTTAAGCAGAGATATATACGCACCAGGGGCTGGGATCTTATCCTGGCCGTGATTGGGTCAAGGCCTGAAATTTGTGGTCCAAATTCAAATTTTTTGCAAAATTTAGATTTTGTGATTGAAGAAAACAAACGCAATGCAATGAAAAATATATACAGACGCTCCTGTTTTTTCCTTCAAATCCGTGAGAAATCTTACGATTTCTAATGTATACATCTAATTATAATGTAATTCTAATCTAATGTATGTAATTTACCAAATTTTTGTCGTTCGAAATTTAAAAATTTTGGTCAAAATATGTCCGACATATTATATACATTAAAAGATGTCACTAAATTTTGGCCCGACCGGGAGCTCGAGACCGGGGCATGACCACCGGGACCAGGTACATCCCTGATTTGTTGTGGAAGGAAATGTTTGGAATTTTCGGAAAATTTCAAAAACTTTAAATTTTCGTTGTGACCGCTAATTTTGCTGAAATATTATAACTTGTCGAAAAACTGTATATAACCGAGAATTTTACGAATTCTGAAAATACCTGAACAAACCTGGTTTAGGTTTCGTTGTGCCTTAGTTTCCTGGCTCCGTAAAACCAGTGTACATGAAAAATCATGCCTTGTGGCTAGAAGCTCGTTTGTGACATAAATAAAGTATCCCTATATTTCGCCCTATATTTTTGTGGTAAAATCCCTATATTTTACCCTATTTTTTAATTTTCCGCGGTTGAGGCACTGGAACGGATGGAGAACTCAATAAAGGTGCCCTGGGAGTTGGTTTCGCTGTGGCCAAGAATCTCATTGCATCAGTTATAGAATTTGTACTCCATACCCCACGCATCGCCTCCCTACGTATTAGAGCTCGGCCAATCAACATCTCACTTGTCTCCATTTATGCCCCTACTGACTCTGCTCCAGCTACTGAGAAAGATGAATTCTATAATGCATTGGCAGACGTCATCGCTTCACTCCATCAACAGGACAGCATACTTATCGCTGGAGACTTTAATGCACAGTTGGGCCACCGCCTTCAGGGAGAGCAGTGCATTGGCCCCTTCTCTCTTGGGTCAAGAACTGACAATGGCGTCAGACTTCTCTCCTTTGCTGAATTGTTTTCTTTCTTTTTGTGCAGCACTGGTTATAAGCACCGCCAACGCCACTTAACGACGTGGGCTAGTCCCGGCCACTGCAACTTCTATCAACTGGATCATGTGCTGATTAGTCACAGATGGCGAAGTGCTGTGAACGACTGTCGATCGTATTGGGGGAATGTTCTTCCCTCCGATCATGCAATGGTCGTTTTCAGAGTAAGACTTAAGCTTACAGCACACAGAAACGTTTCTAGAGAAATGCCGCCGAACTCGGCCTCACTTAAACTCCCTGAAGTCTGTGATCGCTTTCAAATCAATCTTCGCAACCGATTCAGTGCATTGGGAGATACTGACGTTACCGGCCAGCGACAAGATGTGCAGGTTGCCTGGGATAAGTTTGCCAGCGCCGTCACTTCCGAACTTCGATCTCTACCTCGAAGGCCACGCAAGCGCGTTCGGTGGGTAACCGACACGTCCATAACTATAGCAAAGAGCTTAACGTCTGCAGCCAAGGAGAACCGACCCATTCTAAAGAAACGTCTGGACTGCAGCCTTCAAAAGGACCTGGATGAGCAGTGGAAGCAAGCGGCAGCTGAGTTGAATCGCTGTGTTGGTGTTCACGACTATGGCAAGCTTTTCGACAAAATTAGACGGTTATCGAAATCAAAATATCGACTAGACTGTCCCATTCGAAGCGCTAATGGGGAGTTGATTCCCAACCCCGAAGAACAAGTCAACCGATGGAGAGAGTACTTCAACAACTTGTTAAATGCTGACCCTCCACAGAATCCTCTCGAAGTCGAAGATTTGCCATATAAAGGGGAGTACGATGGAAGAGACCACTCCTTGCCTCCCAGCCGAGAAGAAATCATTGCAGTTGTGAAGTCTTTGAAGTACAACAAAGCTGCTGGAATAGATGGAATTCCACCGGAAGCCTTTCTAGCAGGAGGCGATGTAATGATTGATTGTCTGCTGGAACTTTTCAGGCTAATCTGGCATTATGAGGCCATACCCGAATGTTGGAAAACAGCTGTTATTGCTCCCATTCACAAAAAAGGAGATCGCAGCAACTGCAGCAATTATAGAGGTATCTCCTTGCTCTGCATTGCCCTGAAGCTGTTCGAAGCTGTGGTGCTTAACCGATTTCGAAGAAGGTCAAACGAACTAACTAGAGAGAATCAGGCTGGTTTTCGTCCAGGCAGAGGTTGTGTTGATCAGATCTTTACACTGCGTCAAATTCTGCAGCGGCGGCACGAATTCCGAAAGCCAACTGTTGCGGTCTTCGTTGATTTTAAAGCTGCATTTGACTCTATCGATCGATCATCCCTCCTCTCTATCATGACCTCTGAAGGCGTGCCGGCTAAACTAGTCAGGCTAATAGAGACACTCTACTCCGACACTAAGTGTAGGATGCGAGCCAGCAATCAGTTATCCAACCCGTTTAGTGTCAAAACCGGGGTGCGTCAAGGCTCTGTATTGTCGCCATCACTTTTTAATTATATGGTAGATTGGGTTATGTCAACCGCTCTATTACCAACAGACGGAGTGGAGACGGGTGAACACTCCCGGATCGCTGACCTTGACTACGCAGACGACATTGTTGTATTCGCTGAGTCAGCTCAGCATATGCAGGACACCATTTCGCGAATCGCATCTGCCTCTGCAAAGGTTGGTCTGGTCATTAATACCGCCAAAACGAAGGTAATGTCTTGTTGCTGCCTTAACCCGCCTGTTATATCTCTGTATGGTTCAGCCCTGGAAGTGGTTAATGAATTCTCTTATCTCGGATCTGTTGTCACTGCTTCCGGTGACATAGGTTCTGAAATCGGGAATAGAATTTCGAAGGCATCGCGTGCTTTTGCATCATTTAACAAATGTCTTTGGGCAAAACCATCCGTTAGTTTGGAGACTAAGCTTGCTGTATTTGATGCAGCGATTATGCCTACCTTACTTTACGGTTGCGAGGCTTGGATTACAAGACACACAGATGCTGCTGCATTAAGAACTTTCGAGAATATGTGTCTGCGCCGCTTAATGGGCATCAGTAAGCGCAATCGCATCCGAACTACGACCATTCACCTCGCCTGTCATCGCAATGAGGACGTCGTCGGGAAGGTACAAGGAAGGCGGCTGCAATGGCTGGGCCATGTGCTGCGAATGGCACCCGCTCGCCTTGCAAAGGTGTCCCTAATGTCCTCGATTCCTGCGAACTGGAAACGACCTAGAGGAAGGGCATTTGAAACTTGGTCCCGCACTGTTGTTAAGGAGATGGAGCCAGCCTTCAGAGAAATCCCTTGGAAACGCTGGAAAGCAAACCCCTTGTTCGAAATGCTGACCCACGCGGAAGATAGAAATCTCTGGCGAAGTAAAGTCACCTTAGCAAGGGCACCCCGCATCCGCGGGGACAGGTGAATACAGGTGAATATTTGGGGACAAGCCCCCCACGACCTGACCCTATGTTAATTTATGCTTATGTACGTATATATATATATTCGTGTCATCAGTCAAGGTTTGTCTTTCCGTAAGATAAGCATTATCATGGGGTAGCTCGGAGAGCACCCCATAATATGAGCTAAAACGGTCAAATGCAGCCTTTGAAAACGTTAATTAAGCAAAACTAATTAACGGTAAGGAGTTGAGAGCTAAAATTTGCATTTCTGAAATCTCCAGGCCAAGAGCTTTCGAATGATACCAAACTTGCCCGGAAAAAATGAACTTTGAAAAAATCGACTTTTCTGACCACTTTGTATAGCAAGCTTAACAAAAAAAATCAAAATTCGGTTTTTTGGCTGGAACTTTCGCAAAACTAAACCAAATCGATTACTTTGAGGACCCATGGATAGGTCTTGGGCTAAGCTTTAAAACCACCCCAGTTTCGTTGCTCTACGACCTACCAGTAAGTAGCAGTAGATGAAAATGTGTGATTTTTTTTTGTTAAAGGTTTAACAAAAAAAAATCACCCGTTAACAAAAAAAAATCAGTGGCGGATCGGATCCCAGAGAGCAGCTAGCAACTTTTTCTCATCAGTTTTGGCTAGAGCGCACTAAATAACGTAGTTAGAACCCCAAACCGCTAGCCTAGTGCTCCAACTAAGGCAACTGACCCCGCCGAAGTCTTAGTGGTCACTGATGGCCCCCGACAGGGTCCAGTATGAAGTCTGGTGGCTCTAAAGTGCCGTTTTAAAGGCTAAAATGTTGTTTTTTCGTGTTTGTGAGTGATTATAACCTATTTCCAGGCATTTTGGCAGAGAAAATCAGAACTTCGTATGTTGGTGGGGTACGGTCACGTGACCCCTGCCGGACCCTTCCTGACCCTCCAGGTACCAACTGGACAGTCCGAAGTGGCTATAAACATGTCCTAGGGGGTTTCCAGGGCGCTGAATTCAAATCTGGCATTAGTTTTTAGGTAACTATGGGCTAATACTGACACTTCTGGGATCACGTTTACCGTCGGACGGTCCAGCCCCGGCTGGTTACCAGGTTGGCCTCCCAAAAGTGTCAGGCAACCTCAAAAAACAGCGTATATAAGGGTTTTCGAGGTCGCTGAGCTCGAATTTGACGTTAGTTTTGCTCTAGCTGCTGTTCTGACTTTAGTAACAAAATATAAAAATGATTTTTTATTTGTTAAAATTTTAACAAAAAAAATCACCCACCCCAGGACGGCTCAGAGGTCCGACTGGGAATTTCTATATATGTATCGATAGCCCACAGTCCTGGGCTTATTCTAGGGATTTTTTCTTGGGGGGGCTTCTTGGGGGGGGCCCCCCCAAAGGTCCGAGGGGCAAGGAATTTTGGGGGGGGGCGAAAATTTTTCGAAAAATATGCTAAAAATATCGCTATTTTTCTGGCATATACTATAAAAGTTGATTTCCATAGCAAAAATAAGTAGATTTAGTGTTGAAAAGGGCAAAAATTGAGTAAAAATCTCCGGCGAAGCCGGAAAATTTTTGAAAATTTGGCCTTCTGAACTATTTTTTCAGGGCAAAATTTGGTATCAAAAGGGGCGCCCACTTTTTTGGGGGGGGGGCGATTTTGGGGGGGGGACGATTTTTGGGGGGGAAGGGTGTTTATGGGGGGGGGCCCACCCCCCCCACTAGAATAAGCCCAGCAGTCAGGACATGTCACATGCACAATATGGGTTGCCTAGGGTTTTCCCTTAGTAAACAGCAGCCGAAATTCGAACTTCGGTCATGAACGTTTTTGAGGTCACTTTTGGGTACCCTCACTTAAAGGTCTGCCCTGAACGCATGGAGACGGCCTAGGAGCTCAAACTCACAGGCTGTAATGTCGAGATGTGTGGCTATCACCGTGCAAAAATTTGGGTCTCTGCGACTTTACTGTGAGTCAGGGTGGGGTGATTTTTTTTTGTTAAAATTTCGGGTGATTTTTTTTTGTTAAGCTTGCTATATGTGTGGTTTTTTTCTGTTGTGTTCGTCCTTTACGCTTTTGTACAATTTTGTGTCCAACGGATTTTTCACATGGCTTATGGTGGTAACCTTTACCTATTATTATCTTGTTAGCATAACCATGAACCTGTTCACTATTGATTATTTTTGCCCAATTTGGCTCCTAGCGATTTTTACAGACAGACTGTCAAACATGGGGTTGCGAAGCGTTTGGACTTAGAAATTTTTCGAGGCCCCAACATAGAAAATTGTCAAAAAGTCGTCTAAAATAGCGTTTTTCGGCCATTTGGTGGTGCGCATATATAGTAAATCGGGGGCGCTGAAAACGATGAGCATATCGCCGAAACCGACGGATGTGACCCTCGGGCTGCATGGCACCCGTGGTTCCTCGCCCAGGGTCAAAGTTGGGAAAAGTCCCCAAAAACAGCTATTTTCGGTCATTTGGTGGTGCCCATATATAGTAAATCGGGGTCGCTGAAAACGATGAGCATATCGCCGAAACCGACGGATGTGACCCTCGGGCTGCGTGGCGCCCGTGGTTCCTCGCCCAGGGTCAAACTTGGGAAAAGTCCCCAAAAACAGTTATTTTCGGCCATTTGGTGGTGCCCATATATAGTAAATCGGGGTCGCTGAAAACGATGAGCATACTGCCGATACCGTCCTAAGTGACCACTGGTCAGCACGGCTCCCGTGGTTCCTCGCCCGGGGTCAAATTTGGGAAAACTCACTTTAAACTGCGGTTTTCGGCGTTTTGTTGGGGGCACATATAGTAAATCGACTACGCTCGTTTCAATGGGCATATTGCCGAAACCGATGGAAGTGACCACTGGTCACTATGGCCTCGGGGGCCTATTGACCACTGGTCAAATGGCCTAAAACAGCGTTTTTCGGCGTTTTGGTCGGGGGCATATATAGTATAGTCAAGCGGGAAAAAAAACCCACTCGCCAATGCGGGAAAAAAAACCCACCCCCAGTGTGGGCTTACCGGTATGAGCTATCTAGGATTTTAATAGCCTATCTTGAAGAGCATCCAAAATAACCCTGGAGGGTGTATTATTGTCACTCCCACTGCTTCCCAGCAAATTTTTTGGGACTTTGAAATTTTCGAAAATTTTGGTCCGACCAGGTGCCGAAATTTGGCAAACTTTGCCGGGCCACCCTGAACTACTGGAAAGACTTAGACCAAAGCGGATTATATATACCTGTAGGGCATCTGTTGCGCTTCACGATGATATATGTCACACTGCTCTGACCCCTCCGGTGCGACCTGGGGGTGACCTGGAGTTGGCGGGAAAAAAAACCCACGGCGGGAAAAAAACCCACTTTTCAAAATTAAATTTTTTTCTAACCATTGACCGGAAAGGTCAAACCAATACATACATTTGTTTAATAGAGCCTATAGATTAAATTGGTATAGGTTTTACCTGGGTTCGTACTGTTATGGGTGGTCCAGGGGGTCTAAATCGGACACGGTGCCATTTCAAGCCAAAATTTCAATTTTGACCAAAAATGCTTATTTTTACCTTAAAATGGGTCTAGTTTGGCTCTAAATACAAGAAAAACACGTTTTCTACACGATAGGATGCTTAAACTGCCGAAAATAAACAATTTTAAAAAATTTCCAAAATTTGCCTATGTTTATGTGTTAAAGATACAACATTTTCAAATGACCATATGACCTCAATTTTAATACAAAAGCTAATATATTTTGATGCAGTTGTACTAAAAACAACCCGCTCTTTCATTTGGAATAGTTAGAAATGCTCCTGGCAGCTTGCCAAAAATTTTTTGGGGTGGGTTTTTTTTCCCGCATATTTGTTTTTTTTCCCGCATTGGGTTTTTTTTCCCGCCAGTTTGGGACAATTTTTCTCGCTAACGGCACACCCTACAGAGGTGTTCTATAGCTCATAAGAAAGCTTACGACTAGGCCTAGCTACCTGTATAATCAGCATTTCGATATGTCAAACCATTAAAAAGTTCTGGCCAAAAATCTGAAAAGTGGGTTTTTTTCCCGCTTGACTATATATCGACTACGCTCGTTTCAATGGGCATATTGGCGAAACCGATGGAAGTGACCAGTGGTCACTACGGCCTAGGGGACCTATTTACCACTGGTCAAACGGCCTAAAACGGCGTTTTTCGGCGTTTTGGTCGGGGGCCCGCATATATAGTATATCGACTACGCTCGTTTTAACGGGCATATTGCCGAAACCAATGGAAGTGACCAGTGGTCACTACAGCCTAGGCGACCTATTGACCACTGGTCAAACGGCCTAAAACAGCGTTTTTTGGCGTTTTGGACAGGGGCATTTATAGTAAATCGACTACGCTCGTTTCAATGGGCATATTGCCGAAACAGATGGAAGTGACCAGTGGTCACTACAGCCTAGGGGACCTATTGACCACTGGTCAAACGGCCTAAAACAGCGTTTTTTGGCGTTTTGGACAGGGGCATTTATAGTAAATCGACTACGCTCGTTTCAATGGGCATATTGCCGAAACCGATGGAAGTGACCAGTGGTCACTACGGCCTAGGGGACCTATTGACCTCTGGTCAAGTGGCCTAAAACAGCGTTTTTCGGCGTTTTGGTCGGGGGCATATATAGTATATCGACTACGCTCGTTTCAACGGGCATATTGCCGAAACCGATGGAAGTGACCAGTGGTCACTACAGGCTAGGGGACCTATTGACCACTGGTCAAACGGCCTAAAACAGCTTTTTTTGGCGTTTTGGACAGGGGCATTTATAGTAAATCGACTACGCTCGTTTCAATGGGCATATTGCCGAAACCGATGGAAGTGACCAGTGGTCACTACGGCCTAGAGGACCTATTGACCACTGGTCAAATGGTCTAAAACAGTGTTTTTCGGCGTTTTGTTCGGGGGCATATATGGTAAATCGACTAAGCTCGTTTCAATGGGCATATTGCCGAAACCGATAGAAGTGACCAGTGGTCACTACGGCCTAGGGGACCTATTGACCACTGGTCAAATGGTCTAAAACAGCGTTTTTCGACGTTTTGGTCGGGGGCATACATAGTAAATCGACTACGCTCGTTTCAATGGGCATTCGCCGAAACCGACGGATGTGACCCTCGTGGGCGCCCGTGGTTCCTCGGCCAGGGTCAACGTTGCGAAAAGCCCCAAAAACAGCGGTGGGTGGGTCCTGTGTGGGTCAAAATGAGATCGAATATGCTGCCACGTACTCTACAACAATACCAAAAATGGAAGAAGACAAGTAGGAAAAATGCTCCTTGCAGTCGCATGTAAAATGCAATATGAGCTAAGGGCAGCATTTAAATACGTAAAAGACAAGAGTTAAAATACTTAATATGAGCCAGCATCTAAATGGGTAGAAGACAAGATTCAAAATGCTTAATATGAGCCAGCATTTAAATGTCTAGAAGACAAGATTTAAATGCTTAATATGAGCAGCTCGCTTTCTCGGGCTCATATTGACGCCGCATTTACAGCCACTTAAATGACTCCTTCAAGGCCCGTTATTTTCGCCAACTGGGCTTATTCTAGTGGGGGGGGTGGGCCCCCCCCCCCCATAAACACCCTTCCCCCCCCAAAAATCGTTCCCCCCCCAAAAATCGCCCCCCCCAAAAAAAGTGGGCGCCCCTTTTGGTACCAAATTTTGCCCTGAAAAAATAGCTCAGAAGGCCAAATTTTCAAAAATTTTCCGGCTTCGCCGGAGATTTTTACTCAATTTTTGCCCTTTTCAACACTAAATCTACTTATTTTTGCTATGAAAATCAACTTTTATAGTATATGCCAGAAAAATAGCGCAATTTTTAGCATATTTTTCGAAAAATTTTCGCCCCCCCCCAAAAATTCCTTGCCCCTCGGACCTTTGGGGGGGGGCCCCCCCAAGAAGCCCCCCCCAAGAAAAAATCCCTAGAATAAGCCCAGGCCAATGTGACATGCGTCAAATTCCTATTTATTTGTCAAGTTGTCTAACCACAAGATAACTCTAAGCAATTTAATTAAAACAAACGCTTTTATTTCGAAAACGTATTACTTGTCAGCTTATTTCTGTTTTTACAGTCCAGCTCATCTCTTTCAGAAGTCAGTTATAGCAAGCTGCCAGCTGAAATCGCACTGGTATGTAAGCTAAACTATATATATAACGTAATATAACAAGCGCTATATATAATATGCGGGGCTAGAGCTATAACGTCATTACGATTACGTGCTGAATAAGGATCTGACAGTTCCTGCAGTTCTCTTTATAGCGACTAATAGAGGCGTTTAGGTCAGGAGATGTGTAAATACATTTTAGTCGACATTTCTTGACCCTCACTGAGTACCTTGAGGTTTACTTACAAGCTTGAAGGCGTCAATATGAGCCCGAGAAAGCGAGCTGCTCATGTTAAGCATTTAAATCTTGTCTTCTAGACATTTAAATGCTGGCTCATATTAAGCATTTTGAATCTTGTCTTCTACCCATTTAGATGTCATGCTGGCTCATATTAAGTATTTTAACTCTTGTCTTTTACGTATTTAAATGCTGCCCTTAGCTCATATTGCATTTTACATGCGACTGCAAGGAGCATTTTTCCTACTTGTATACCTATAGTGTCCTAGTCTGGCCAGGCTTAATCCAATCATTTGTTTTTGCTGCTTCTGTAGAAGAAGACTGAACAATCCTCTTCTGTTTATTTAACGGTCTGGTCTGGTTTCACCTTTTTTTGCAGGAAGCTTCCCACAAGAGTATGTATACGTATGGAACATAGGCATATATATATATATATATATATATATATATATATATATATATATATATATATATATATATATATATATATTTTATACATGCGTTTAATCATAGGTGCCGTGTCGTACATATGTGATCCGGGCATTACACATTGTTTTTGTACGTATATACCTATTTACGTTAGTATAATGTGTATGACGTGTATACGTACTACGTAGGCATATATGTATGCACGTACATACTTAGAGTATTTTTAGGGAATTCTTTCCGGGAGGCATCCCGGGGAGCGGTGGTTTTCGGGGGTTTAAAATTCCAACAAATATTCTTGGTTAATAAAATGTGCCTAGTTCCAAACTTCTGGCTCCGGTTGGGACCTCGGCCTGACCGCCGGGACCGAGTCCAAGGCCCTGTCCTGTGACTTGTGAATCCCTTACAGAAGCAATCTAAATGCAGAAAGTGCTCTGCTTGCTTAGCTAAGTTGTTTTTGCCCGTTATATATGTTCTTCTTTTATGTTTAGACTTCGTCATCCGAACATTGTTAGACTTTTGGAAACATATGAAGAAAAGCATCATGTTTACCTGGTGATGGAACTGTAAGTTAAAATATATACGTTACGTATATTTGGAGTTTTTATATATATATATATACTTATTTACTGATACATGTATATAGTGATCTGACTCTTATTCACAGGGTGCTTTTTAGGAATTTTTTCCCTGGCGGGGGGGGGTGCACGCATGAGTCAGCAATTGGTATATATTTTTTGGCGGATATGTTTTGCACGTAGAAACCCAAAAAGTTCTCAAGAAAGCCAAGACTTAAGCTAAATATGGCATTTTTTTACGAAATAGTCTCCAACGAAGCGAAGCCGAAAAATTTTTGCGGATTTGCCTGTTTTAGGCAAAAATTTGGACACCCAAAAATTCCTCGAGGGGGCTATCTCGGCGGGGGCCGCGCAGAGTTGGAAGTGGGTAGCGGGTACCCGCGAGTAATAGAAATTTTGCTACCCGCAGGGGCGCAGGCTACCCGCGCGGGCAGTTGCGGGTATCTCTTTTTGATATATTCACTAAAATTCTAACACTTTTCCGTAAAGTGTTCGGAAAAAAGACTTCATGTTGGTGATTTCAAAACATTCGCTAATTTTGGCTGGGTGCCCTTCTCCACGACTACTAATCTCAGCGCATATGGGCTCTTGATTAAATTTGTTCTATTTGGTTATATCCAGAAACGTAATGATAAGCTGTTGTGTTGCTATGTTATGCTCCTACAGCATTGATATATATACTGCTTGATCGAGATCTCTACTTGCATTTCTTGTTTTCAGTAAACAAACAAACTTAATTTCGTAGCACACAGATTGCTATGCTGCCGGTTTTGTAATACTTTTTTGTTATGCTATACGCAAAGCTTAAATGCCTTAAATCTTATTGTAAGCATATGTTGCTTTAATGGCTTTCAGTGGATGGTACATAAGGTTACTCTGCAACCTATTAAAAATTGTTCGAAACTGGGAATGCTTGCTCAAAAAATTTTCAAACTAATATTATTCTAGAAAAATCTTGACTATATAGCTATCCGTGGGTTGTAACAGAAACAAAACTTTTAGTCGGACAACTTACAATTTTTCGATTTGTTTTTGTTATTCAGAATAGTAGCCCCTGGTCAGTTCTTGGAGTGAATCCGAAAATATCAGTTAAACTGAAAGCTGAAAGCTTTCAGTGGAAAGTGAAAACTCAACAGTTAAATTCCCCTTTTCTGGTTTTACATGTATATATGTTTCAGTTGGACAGGAAAGAAATTCCCCTCCTCTCGGCGAATTTCTCCACAAGGAGTACTAAAAATTGCTCTCACTAGCGGTAAGAAATTCGGTTACAAGGAAAATGGCCAAAATAAGTTTCCAGACTCAAATTTCAAAAACTTTTCTGGCTTCGCCGGAGTTTTTTACTGGAACATCGCTGTGTTTTTCTAAAAATCGCCCAAAGAATGTTGTTTTTACGCTGTTTATTGTTTATTTAAATTTTGTTAAATTTTTCAAATCCTTGAGATTTAGCTAGACTAGTCTTTAATACTGCTTTAGCTTTGTAACATAGGTCATTTTCGAGACTACATGAGCACAACATTAATTTCTTGTTTTGATGCACCGGCCGGGTCCGAGGCCGGGGCCTGAAAATTGTGGGTCTAAATAGGAGAATTTTCTTAAAAATTAAGATTTTGCAATAATTTCAAGTATATATCGACAAAATTACTAGTGTTGTTTTCATTCAAATCGATGAGTAATATAATAACGAGCGATCTCTACCCATTAAAATGTAATTTTTACTTTTAAAATTCCAAAAGTTTGGCGGAAAATTGCCAAAAAATACAAAATTTTGGTCCCGGTCGGCATCAGAGCTGAACCACCGAGACTGACAGGTGCACCCCACTGGCGGATCCAGGATCTCGTCACGGGGGGGGCGGTAAAATTTTTCCAGCGGGGGGGGGGGGGGGAGGTCTGGGGGGCTGAAGACATTTTTTGTTTTTGCAATAAAATCGGTATCCGGATCATTAATTCTTTTTATACTGAAGAACTGAACAAATTTTTTTAAATTCTTGACATTTTTAGGCAAAAATGGTAATTTTCTCCGAAAAATCGGATTCATTTCAAGCTTTTTCTTCACAAATGCAATAAATATATATGCGGTTAAAAAGTAGAAAATTGGCGACTGAGGCGAGAAATTTTTTGGTTTTTTGCCCTTTTTCCTCTTCCTCTCCTTAATTTTATTACCTTCGAATCGCGACGGGGGGCGGTCCCCCCCCGCCCCCCCTGCATCCGCCCCTGGTGCACCCCTAATTAAATGTATCAGTTAGTTTAAATATTTAAACTTTTCGAAAAAGTTTAGGTACTTTTTCTGCAAACTTCGGCAAGTTGGATTAATTTCCATATTTCAGCAACACATCTCAATACACTATTAGGTACAGTAGTTTGGAAGCTTTAAATCAAAGTTTATATATATTTAACTATTGACATTTTTTAATAAATTTTACAATGTAGTAATCGTACACCACTCGAAAAAATTTTGCGGGTATCTTGCGGGTATCAGTTGACTGCGGGCCGCGGGGCGGGGCGGGCCGCCAAAATGGTACCCGCTTCCAACTCTGGGGCAGCGCCCCTCTCCTGTAAACAATACCCTGGTGCATACGTACATATGCTTGCTTTACTTACCTTACTTTACTTACTACTTACGTATATATATGCTTACTTTGCATTATCCCAGACTGGCATTTTTTAGTTGGGGAACCCACCCACTTGTCGGTTCCCCCTCCACTTTTCGGAGCCCCCCACTTTTTTTAGTAAGTGTCTCCACCCACTTTTTAGGGGGGCCCAAAAGTGTCAAAAAAATTAAATTTTTGAGGTCAATTTTCAAAAATTTTCTCAATTTGTAGCTAATTTATGGACTTATAAGTTCATTTTATGCTTAAAAACAAAAATATTTTGCGTGTTTACCTTAAAAATGCTAATTTTTCGCTAAAAATTGAGGTATATTTATATCTTGGACTCCCCCCATCCCCCCATACTCCCCCCTCACTTTCAAAACCCTAAAAATGCCAGCCAGATTAAGCTGAGTTGTTTACATTAAAAATATTAGGTAATGTTTAGCATAGTGGCCATGCTAGAACCCCACGTGTTCTAGTTGAGAGTATTTCGTAT
>JASAND010028364.1:0-18249 GCA_030248195.1 Trissonchulus latispiculum | reverse complement strand
CTTAATGTGTGGTGAACTCAATTTTTATATAAGTGCTAACAAAAGATTATCAGTCATTTTTGAGAGCAGTTTGTAAGTGTCAAAGAATTGAGATCTTTCCTTTAAATTTTCTTTTTGGCTTTTTTAAATCAGAAAAAAAGGCAGTCAATTATCACCGAAGGTCCGATATACTCAAAGATTGGAATTGTTGGAATTGGAAAAATTTAAAGTTAAAGTTTAAAAGTCGTGGTTTCAGGTTGCTACTGGAAACGAGGTGAAATGGAAATGATGCCAGGCGATACCAAAATGATGGACAACTACAAAGCCTCGTGTATGATGGACAAAAATAGAATGATTATATTCATCGAGACTGAACAAGACAAGAAAATGATGGAAAGCATGGACAGCGAAAGTAGCGAAGGTAGGAGTCTTGTTTGCGGTTGACTTAATTTCAAAGGGCCTTTTTGTGCGCGAGTTAAAAGAAATTAAAATTTTTAACTCGTTTAGCCCTCCAATCGAGTTAAACCTTTAATCGAACGAATCGAACTGTTTAACTCTTTTAACCGAAAAGAATTGAGTTAATTTGACCTCTTCTCTTTTATTTTAACTGGCTTAACACGCTGCGCGAAAAGGCCCTTGGATGCATATTGTAGAAACAACTTCACAGAACATAATGCTTCAGACGAAAGCCATAATTGGATCCACAGCTTGACGTGATATTATGTACTGAGACAATTAATACCTGTCAAAGGTTTAAGGTTGTTGCTGTTCATTTAAAAGTAACAACCATTTATTGTCAACTTAGGAACTGTCTCAAATTTCAAGTTCAAATAAATCGTTTTATTTAGCAGAAATACGTTTCGAAAATCGCATATGCGTTTTAGTTTTTGCTTGACAAAAAACTGCTGAAATGTCATAAGTTAGCTTCTCTTCAAAGTTTTTCATACAGCTGTACAATAGTTTCAGCGTTGTAGTCTAGTTTTTGCAGTAAGCAAAACATGGAAACTTCTGGCTTTTTAGACAAAATATAAACATAAGAAATCGCATTTTCGATGGAAAAGGAAACGTTTCAATGAATCGTATTATGCTATTTTTAATTTGAGATAGTTCCTTAGTATATTGCCAACATCATTCGTTAAAGAAATGGCACGATTAATCCTTTTGAATTTATATTTTATTTTTCCATCGTAAACTAACTAGGAACCTATTACCTGTTCAAAAATCTTTTTATTTCAGTTTTATCAAAACCCTTAGAGCCATTTCTGTGATCTTTGCAAGGTTTGCTGTGCTTTTAGACAGTGAAATGGAAAGTAGCATGGATAAATCTATGGATAAGTCCATGGACAAATCAATGGATAAGACAATGGACTCTATGGATATGGAAGACATGAAATGCATGCATATGGGAATGGAACATGACTTGGAGACGACCTGGCGCCATGAGAACTACATGTTCACCTGCAAAAGCACTGGGGACGGATGGGAAGTCGTTCCGTCTGGTGAGCCTTTAAAAACTGCCTAAATCTAAACTTATGTTTTATGCGTAATTTCATCTGTTTCCTTTGCTTAGGCAGTATTGAGCTTAAACGAACCATTAAATTGCTTAATCATTCGACTGTTTACAGACTATATTTCAAATATTATTTGGCTACAAATTCTGCTTTTATATTGAGCTTTTGGTTTTATGGATTTTCGTGTGCTTCTGTTGTTATAGGCTGCTACTGGGCCCGAGGTGACATGGAAATGATGCCTGGCGATACGAAAATGGCTGACGGTTATGAGGGCAGCTGCTATATGGAAGAGGGAACCGTCCTATTCTCTGAGAAAAAGATGGGTGCCAAAGACAATGAGCCCAGCTACAACATCGACCAGGCTTCAGAAAATGTCATTGAGACACCCACTGACAAGGCTATTGCACAAACCAAAGGTTACTATTAACTTAATTTCAATTTATTTCAACTTATTGCGTCGTTCATATCGTAAAAGTGGCCTAAATAGTAAATATTACATAAACCAAAATTTTTGGGGTTAGCAGAAGAGCTCAAAGAATTAAGGGCAATTAGGATTAAGCATGCGAAACTGTGAAAAACGAAACCGAAATAGAAAGAAATTAAAATTTTGCACTTTTAGATATGAACTGTGAAATTAAGGGAAAACGATATCAAATTGGTGACATGTGGACAGCCGGAAACTTCGTCTACGCTTGTGTTGCTATCCAAAATGGATGGAAAATAGCCATTACTGGTATCTATGTTATTTCATGATAAAATAAAAATATGTGTAGTTGTAGTTACGCATCATAAATATCTAAATCGGCCCAAAAGCAAAAGTCAAAAATCTCGATTTGGTAGCAAAAACTTACCATATTTTCAGTACTCCGTATAAACTCTGATATGTTTCACAATGGCTTGTGTATTTTGTTGAATAAATGTCATAATATATGTGTCCGTTTACTTTACGCTTTCTTTTATTTCAGGTTGCATGTACAACGGCATGGTAATAGCTGTTGGCGATATGAAGACTATGGATGGAAAAATGGTTACCTGTTCTCAGGATGGAAATGCGGTGAAGTTGGATGAAAAGGCCACAGATGCTGATAAGAATACCATGCCTGTGTCTGGCACTGATAATAAAATGGGTCAGTACACTTGGTAGTCAAGTTTCAGACCCAGTCAAATACTAAGCAACTTCTTGGGTTTTTAAGGCAAAAATACGGAAGCGAAGTCTAAATAGCGCTTGCTACTTTTTTAATTCCAAGTATCTGCAATCAGAACGAATCCACTTTTAGTGAAGATACTGGTACATACTGGATTAATTATGCTGTTGCCAGGCACAAAGAGATCCATTTGTTTGTTTTACTTTTTGTTTTTATTTTTTAAGAATCAATGGCTCATTATTATTGTATGGAAGGAAAGTGCATGATGTGTGAAACTGACTGCCCAGCAGATATGCCCATGCATAAATCCATGGAGGACTGCATGATGAACTGCACGATGTAACCCATGACCCACTTCGTGAGGATCCTATTAACAGACTTTGAAGAATGTTAGCCTTTTAGTAGCTTTAGTAGCAACCATTCCATACGGGTTGTACCTTGTTTGTTAACTTGTGCATTTTGCCTTATTAGATTATTAATAAAGTGCAAGATCTTTATAATGAATTTGTTAGGCATAATTTATCATAACAAAGGCAGTTGTGCAGGAACAGTTTAGTTAGATCTGTATAGAAGGGAACTTGACAGTTTGCGACTACGACACACAAATCTTGTATGTAGTTTAAGTTACGTTGAGCTTCGTTGTTAAGGTAAACGATCTCCCCTTCTCTGGCCTCACGTGGAGTACTTACACCGGGACTTAGGAGTAGATATACTAGATGTCGGAGATATCTTTCATGGAGATATGAAATATCGTACAACCAAACCATAACTGGTGTAGTACCGGAACGAAGCAAGAAATACAAACGGTGGAACTTGGTAAACAAAATCAGTGACCTACCACTCCCATCATAAAAACGCCAAGAACAGAGTATATTTAAAGTAGGCTCGGTGCACTCTCGGTTTAAGCCTTGAGCTAATTCGGAGTCACTCGGAGTACAAAAAGGAAGAAAGAAGAAGGAATTAGGCTGAAGAAATTAGGCAAATGCAAAATAGCAAAGGCAGCATTCCGTATGGATGTATATTGTATGGTAGATCACTGTAATATATATCTGCCAGACCTTAATCCATAACGAGTGCATGAGGTTTAGTATACAGGATCTATGTTTGTGCATTAACGAGAAACCAAGTTATTGTCTGCCGTACTTGTGTGCGTTCTTTGACCCCTACAGTTATTACCTCCCTCCCTCCAAGTCCGTCGGGCTGGCTATTTGACTATTACCAAGACTACCCTATCCCTCTCACCGCTTCTAGCAGCGATCGGCCTGTGGCTTCCTGGGATCCCTTGCAGTCCGAAAATTTCTTCAGTTAACTAGTAGCTGAGTGAGTCAAGGCAGCCATGAGAGCAGTTACGGAGGTGCTAATTGAGCTGCTGCAAAGGCAGGAGAAAGACAGTTTCGTTATTTTTTGTTGGCAGGAAACTGAGGACACAGAAAACGCCCAGAATGCTGCAGATGGTCGGATGATTAGGGATGTTATGGGCAAGCTAAATAATCCTGATAGCTCATTTGAGCATAACACTAGGGATGGGCGGAAAACGATTCTCGGCCTCGAATCATAAAAGTGTGGTTTAGAGACTGTCGTGTAGCCGATCTCAGATCATTTCTCAGTAGGCTTCAAGCATTCTACAGGGATGTGAGCAGGTCCAAACTCAAGTTCAAACCAGAGCTGGGACTGGTTCCAATTTTCGAAACCGGTTCCGGTTCCGGTTCCGGTTCTAGCTCTAGTTCCAAGTACAAAATTTGTAGTTACAAGTTTAGCATTATTTAACATTTGGTTGTTATGTAATCGTTCTTCGACTGCTTGCAGTTGTGCAGCAACTAAAATCTGTGCCGTTGAATATTTAAGAGTGTTGTGATTCATATGAAACTTTACTGCCACCCGTTTTGATCGATTGGTGGTTATGGCATAGATGATGGGCATTCCTTGATCCATTAACACTCCTTCAATTCCCTAGCAAAGGGGGTCATCGCTTAAAAACCAGCTGTTCCAGAAATTGCCCGAGAAATTTTGCCACTTGGAAAACTCACACTGAGCTTCCTTCACCGTATCTCCAACAAGCATCGATCTGAAAGCTTGCAAGATTTGCTTGCGTAGTTACATTTAGCTGTGTTTCCCAAATTGCTTTCCATCTGACCTCCGAATGATCCATAGACTTTGCCTTTAGTGAGAAAGCAGTTGATTATTTCGCTAGAATACCAGCGACAACAATCCCAAAGATTCCCAGTCGTTCAAGGAAACTCAATTTCGTTGTTTGTATATGCTACAGCGTCACTTCCAAGTAAAGCTCCATTTTGACATTCGTGGGTTTGTATCATATTATTGCATTCATTCTTTGACACTTCTTCAGAAGTTTCCTTCACTGAGTGATCACATCCTGTCTTAGCAAATCCTGTCCATGCAGATTTAGTTGTCTTGATCTTTGTGCAGCGGAAAGCAGCGCTTTCATATTTTGCAATGTTTTGCTTGTAAACTTGAACTGTACAACTACGTACCTCTGTGTGTGACTGATTTCGTTTAGGACAGGAAGTCCTTACAGACAAGTTCAAAATAACTTTTGTTTCATGTGATTGACAAATTAGTGGATTTAAATTCTGCGCTGAAGAGAGCAACCAGAAACAATGCAGCAGCACAAGTAGGATTCGTAAAGATATTTAGCTTTGAAAACGTGTTGCAGTGGATCCGTTGCTAGGCGAGCAATCGAGTGACAGCAGGCTTGTATCTGTATCTGAGCCAGGATTCGGATCCTTATTTCTACTTCTAGTGACTCGTTTAATCCATTGTTTAGCGGCAACTGCAGCTTTACGTTGTGGTCTTTGTGATGTTGCTGTTGAGGCAGGATGAACAGCTTGGCCTTTCTCGTCATTACGATCATTCAGTGACGTTTCCAATGGATATATATGAAGAACAGAGCGAGTTAGTATTTTTCCGGTAGCAAGGCGAACTTTCACAGACCGAATCTGTTCATCGGAACTATGAATGATTTCGCTTACTTGACCGATCTCGGTCCATCATCCTTTATGTGAACCACATCATTGATGTTTGGCGTTTTCAGTTCACTTCGTGTTTCCAGTCGCTTTGATGTTTTTCACGCAGATTCAGCAAGTAATTGGTTTTCCAGATTTTCCAGAAATGATTTAAGTGTGACTGACCCTTTTTCCAAGTTGCTAGCAGCTGATCCGTCGAGGTGATCTAATATTTACAAAATCTGGGTCCGACTATTGATCATCTGGATACATTGGCAGCTTGGCTCCAGTATACAGAGTAATAAAGTGCGCAGGCTTGAAGCAATAGCCAGATTTAAAGTCTGCTCCCACATAGATTAGAGGGCGTGAGTTAATTGTAGCTAGTTAATTGTAGTTAATTGAGAAGCGTTGTCAGAAATGATGACTGAGGGAGTTCCTCCCGACCACAGAATCTGCGCAGACATAACAGAAATTGATCAGCAGACAGGTCTGATACTAGCTCAAGATGAATGCCTCTTGTTGTAAGACATGTGAATAAACAAATCCAAGTCTTTTTGTTTGATCCGGGTTGATCTGTGTTCTTGACGTACAGTGGTCCCAAATAGTCGAGCCCAGTTACTATGAAAGGACACATAGGGGTAACGCGGCTAGCAGGGAGTGGTGGCATAGGCGGAGCCTTGTATGGTCCGCCGACAAATTTCTTGCACTGGAAACAGCTGCGGATGTATTTGTAGACTACTAAGCGACCAGCAGGAATCCAGTACTTGCTTCTTATCATGGAAAGAGTGTGAGAAACGCCAGTGTGCAAAACCAGACTGTGGTAGTTACGCACAACC
This sequence comes from Trissonchulus latispiculum, assembly GCA_030248195.1. Classification (NCBI taxonomy): domain Eukaryota; kingdom Metazoa; phylum Nematoda; class Enoplea; order Enoplida; family Ironidae; genus Trissonchulus; species Trissonchulus latispiculum. Next base: position 11,815 of record JASAND010028364.1, on the reverse strand, counting down.
AGAATCGTGAAGTGATCCTTCTTTGGCAACAATATTGGATACGTAGTTGGTTCGAGTAGTTGTGCGTTCTGAAGTCTGCCTCCACACCGTAATCTTCCTCTGAAGACCTTCTACAACTCATTCCCGCCTACGAGTTGCAAGATTCTCGTACTGCCATGGGATCCTAAAAAGGATATGATGAGTCTGCCGAGCATGAAAAAAATCAGCAGTCCTGGAACTACAACCAAACGCTCCATTCTGCGCGTACTTGCTTCCATCTTTGACCCAATGGGTCTTGTTTGTCCCTCCGTTCTTCAAGGAAAACTGCTACTACAACGATTGTGGAAACATGAGGTTGACTGGGATACTTCAGTATCTGAGGAAACCAAGGATGAATGGGTAAGGCTCATGGCTGATCTATCATTGATAACTCAACTACAGGTACATTGATTTGTTGGAACAGGTGAATCATTCCAATTGCATTGTTTCTGTGATGCTTCTCAATTGGCCTATGGTATCTGCATATACCTGATCATATCCAGCCCAGGTCAAATTCAGTCTCAACTACTGTTTGCCAAAGCGAGACTGGCCCCAATTCGAAAGTCTGTCACAATACCCCGTCTGGAACTGATTGCTGTCCAGGTAGTATATGTTTGCGATTTGTATCCGCTTTGCCATTTCCTGTTCAACGTTACGTATTATGGACTGATTCTCAATGCGTTCTACACTGGATTCATTCAACTAAACACCTTTTGTTCGGAATAGGATTAAGCAAATTAAAGATCTTCATAAAGGGGACTTCCGTTTTGTCGACACTGGTCAAAATCCAGCAGACTGCGCATCTCGTTCTGTTCCAATGAAGTTTGAGTCTCCAGATCCCAGAGAAACTTGAGTTCCTTGGTTCGTATATCGCGCAGACTTAGCGTTGATTGAAATTCCAGCATATTGTGACCAGAACTGTAAAGTGCAGTTGAAGACAAGGTTGTCGTATTTGTGGTGATGCCATTTGATTCTGAATAGCGGCCACCAAGAAGCCATCCCGAAGATGTGCTGATCAAGTACAGACTGCTTGGAATCGGAATTTTGTCACCGCTGAGAAAATCCCACATATAGTCAGCACCAATCAGAACGTCAATCGAGACGTTCTCTGATGTAGTCGGAATTTTGTCTGCCATTGGCTGATTTTCACAAATTTTGCTATAACTGTACGGTGCTGTTTGAATGCTTCCTGTTATCGTTGGAATGACGCTTACCGTGAATTGAAATGATTTACCATTCGATAGTCGTACAGTGACTTCAGAAAACTTCGTATTTGTTGTTTTTGGTCAAGTTAAGCCAAATACAAAACTTGATAAACTTCCTGTTGATGAAGCTTGCAGTTGTAGCTTTTCAGCAAGTCGTTCAGTGAGGTCAGGTAACTGCGTTGACTACCGTTGTCAAAAACACCTCTAGTTGTTACTGTTGTGCCGTTGTAGCCCATAAAGGTTGCAGTGACTGTCTGCAATAAAGATATTTCACTAGATGCCAAAAGGGGATACTCACTAGCTGGTTGTTCGAGGTTTGGTTGTTTCTCTGTTTGATACTCTTCAAGCTCTCTGGAGTTTGATTTGTTGGTTGGTGGATCGTTAGAAACCATACTGGCAGATGGACGAAGATCAGGGCATTTGATGTGGCAAATACTAGAGCGGGGCTGCCCAATTGCCTTGCAGTGAAAGCAGGGCTTGGTGCGTGTCCACCGTTGAATTGAATGAGAAGGACCCAGGCAGTTGAAACAAAGTCGTTTGCTTGCCAGTCTTTGCTTTCTAGCTCGTGCTGTCGTGACGTGTTGACACTGATCAGCAAAGTGACCACCTTGATCGCAGAAAGGAAAAACTCTAGCTTGCCCACTCGAAGATGGTGTTGATTGAACCGATTTGGACAGTTGTTGACGCGGTTGCATTCTTCTTTGTGACGAATGGCTGTCAAGAGCATTTATTGTTGGAAACGTTCTTCGTCTGTTCTTGGTTGTAATATCCTTACCATTAACAGGATTCAGCTGCTGTGACGTTTTTTTGCCGTGGAAGAGTTGTGGTTTTGGTAAGCTGTTTCGCAAATTTGCAAATGTTGTCTTAAGTGTTCTCTTAGCTTATCAACATTCTACTCTTCTTCATCCTCTTGCCGCTCCTTTTCCATTTGAACCAGTACTGAAGGTGACAGCTTTGATCTTACCAGTGTAGAAAAATGTCGATGATTGAGATTTCGCCTAAGGCATGCAAACCGTTCAAATGTTGTTCCACCTTGTCCATGACAGATCGAATATCCTTCAATTTCAGAGCTTGTGGCAAATCAGCCAAAGCAGTGTAGCAGTGTAGCCAAAGCCAAAGATTATCAAGTCGGTATTTCCGTATCGTTCCTTTAACATATTGATAACTGCGGAGTAATTCGCTTCAGTGATGGTCAGACCAGAGATAGTATTTGCAGCATCCTCAGTTAGTTGTGCTACTAAGAAAACTCATTTTGTCGACTGCAGTCAGAGATTGGTTATTGTGGATAGTTACCTATGAAGCGGTCCCAAAAATTTTGCCAATTCAGAATATTGCCGTCAAAAGGTGGAAATGTCAACTTAGGCAACTTCGTTGCTGCAGCAGCACCAGGCACCCGTTGTGTCTGTCGCAGCACGTCAGCCATAGGTTGATTTGCTTCCCTTAGGGCAGCACGATCAACTTCAGCTTTTGCTTTTTCCTTTTCTCGATTTAGCTGAGTCAAAAGTTGTCGTATTGCAGAGCTCAGCTCAATTAGAGCAGTATCAACCACTGTGATCAATTCTGAGTCGTGTTCTGACTGTTGTTCAACAGCGTTGACATCTGTTTCGCTGGTCCATTGATGGCCCAGAAATTGTCTTGAACGTCTTTGAAGGTGTCCCTTCTTATAGTGAGTGTGTCACGGTAGCTGATCAGTTGGTCCAAATGGGCATTTCTGTCATCGGCGTTGTCGAACTGCAATTGAATTTCGGGCTTAGCTTTGTGACAGTTGTCAAGCTCTCGGCGAAGCGGACGCAGAGCTCGTGAAATTGATGGCATACTATAGTGGCACACCTGAATGTGCAGTTGAACTGAAGTGAGCAGGTGAAGTAGTTCAACAAAGTGAAGAATATCCATAGGCCGTCCCACAGTAAAAATGATGATAGTTAGCAGCTCTGCTACCAAAATTTGTTGTGTCAATCGAAAGCTTAGTCGACAAATGATCCCAAAACTAGATTTATTCCAAGAATTCAAAAAGTGTGATCAACAAGTTCGAAACACGAGATTTTATATTCTTTCCGTTTCAACTTGGTCGATCATACAAAACCAAAAGTTGGACCCAAACCAAGTCCATAAGTTCGAAGAAAAACACATTATTCAGAAAATGTTAACCCATTAAGCCAAAACCAGTTTCATCCGAAAACCAAAAGTTCAAAAATATCGTTTGATCGAAACGACAATAATCAAAATTTTATTTCAGCTTTATATATAAACGTTTACACTACCATGTGAAAGAACACAAAAAGCGCTTTAAAATGATGTGCATATTTCTTCTGTATGCGGTTTCCTTCAAAAGTTACAGGTGATTTTAAATGTGGCTGATTTAGGTTGACCGTTTGCACAAGCAATGTAATGTAAGATCATTGTAGACAAAAATTAAATCTATTGGGTTTTAGAGACTGTCATTGTGTTACTTATGTGTATTATTTAACAAAAACACTACGCAGCTGATTGAAAGAATAGTGAATTCCTAAAACCAAAGCAAACAACAAAAAGCTGCGAATTCTTTGTTTTTGATTTTCTCGTCACTGCTTCAATTAAAGTAGACCAAATTTTCCAGATATGTTTCATATCTGCAAATCGGAAATGGTGTTTTACGAAAAACTAAAAAACGGCCTAATAAAAAACTTGCATTGAAAATTTCAAACAAGTTTATAAAGGAATGAAGGAGATATTTAAATTCACAGCTTTTAATATATTTCCTCTTGTGTAGACAACAAGCCAGCCAAACTTAAGATGGTAGTGCCACTACCGTCGTGGAATTTAAACAGATACTGTGAACTAAAAACTTAATTAATCGGTTTCAAATTGGGTACATTTGTTCTTTATCATGTTTTGCATCAAATGCGCTTTCCTGGAACGCTGTGGGGGCTGGCTTGCTGTCTACACAAAAGGAAATGTATTAAAATTTTTTAAATGAAATATCTCCTTCGGTCCTCGACGAATTCATTTGAAATTTCGCAGGTAAGCTTTATTAATACATACACTCAGGCCATTTTTAGTTTTTCGTAAAAGTGCATTTTCAATTTTTTAGGGGGATACAGACTCCAACCTCCACGTTCGTCAAGTTAGCAGAAGAGATTCAACTACAAATTATAATTTTGATGTCATTGGATATTCTCAATTTGTTGTATATGTAGTAACTTTCCTTTTAATTTGTAGATGTAAGGTAAATGAGAAATCGGAATTTGAAATTTCATATCTTTAACATAGAGAATGTTCATTTGTCTAGCATATGTGACAGTGATACAGTCACGTGACCAAATCTCAGTCACATGTGCAGCAGAGACTTACATCTTATCTGTTAAGGCTATGCAATTTCAAACGCTGATATCTCATTACTACAAATTAAAAGGAAAGTTACTACATATACTACAAATTGAGGGCTATCCAGTGACATCAAAATTATAATTTGTAGTTAAATCTCTTGTGCTGATTTGACGAGTCCTCCACCCTCACGGTGAAGTGAATGGGGCGGGGTGAGGTGAGAGAGATCTGTCATCGGATTCTATAGGTTGATCTGGGGCCGACATGTGCCTGGGGAGGGTCACCATAGTTCCACCAGGGGGGGGGCATAGTTTCCCTGGAACTTTGGGTCTGGGAGGGGTAAAGGTGCATTCATAGTTCCTGTCGCAAGCAGACGTGCCTAGAAGCGCGTCGATGCGCGTTTGTAAGCGTCTGCATGCGTTCGTGAGCATAAAAATATCACAATTTTAAACGGCTAAAACGGCATGTTACAATCTGGGGCATCTACGCGCGTCAACGCGCGTCTCCTTGCGTTCGCGACTATGAATGCACCTTCAATGATTGCATTGACGCAGTGCCGCGTAAAAACTACATCATTCCAGAAGGCGACTTCAATGCCACCGTTGGAAACCACCGTGTAACGATGGGGGAGACACGTATTTAGAAAACATGTAATCATAGGTGTAACGGACATTTAGGGTGGGGGAGGCTCCCCTCCCCCTAACTATTTCTGGGGGCCCCCTCTGGAGACCCCCCAAACTGCCGATGCGTGAAAATTGGATCGGCAAAAACTGCCGATGCGTAAAAATTGGATGGCAAAAACTGCCGATGCGTAAAAACTGGATCGTTAAAAACTGCCGATGCGTGAAAAGTGGACCGGCAAAAACTGCCGATGCGTGAAAACTGGGTCGGCAAAAACTGCCGATGCGTGAAAAGTGGATCGGCAAAAACTGCCGATGCGTGAAAACTGGGTCGGCAAAAACTGCCGATGCGTGAAAAATGGATAGGTAAAAACAGCCGATGCGTAAAAATTTGATCAATAAAAACTACCGATGCGTGAAAAGTGGATCGTCAAAAACTGCCGATGCGTGAATAGTGGGTCGGCAAAAACTGCCGATACCTGAAAAGTGGGTGGGCAAAAACTGCCGATGCGTGAAAAGCGGATCGGCAAAAACTGCCGATGCATGAAAAGTGTATCGGCAAAAACTGCCGATGCGTGAAAAGTGGAACGGCAAAAACTGCCGATGCGTGAAAAGTGGATCGGAAAAAACTGCCGATGCGTGAAAAGCGGATCGGCAAAAACTGCCGATGCATGAAAAGTGGATCGGCAAAAACTGCCGATGCGTGAAAATTGGATCGGCAAAAACTGCCGATGCGTAAAAATTGGATCGGCAAAAACTGCCGATGCGTGAAAAGTGGATCGGCAAAAACTGCCGATGCGCAAAAATTGGATCGGCAAAAACTGCCGACACGTAAAAATTAATCGGCAAAAACTGCCGATGCGTGAAAATTGGATCGGCAAAAACTGCCGATACCTGAAACGTGGGTCGGCAAAAACTGCCGATGCGTGAAAAGTGGATCGGCAAAAACTGCCGATGCGCAAAAATTGGATCGGCAAAAACTGCCGACACGTAAAAATTAATCGGCAAAAACTGCCGATGCGTGAAAATTGGATCGGCAATAACTGCCGATGCATGAAAAGTGGATCGGCAAAAACTGCCGATGCGTGAAAGGTGGGTCGGCATACTGCCGACACGTGAAAAATTGATCTGCAAAAACTGCCAATGCGTAAAAACAGTTTTTGCCGATCCACTTTTCACGCATCGGCAGTTTTTGCCGTTCCACTTTTCACGCATCGGCAGTTTTTGCCGATCCAGTTTTCACGTATCGGCAGTTTTTGCCGATTCAATTTTTACGCATCGGCAGTTTTTGCCGATCCAATGTTCACGCAACGGCAATTTTTGCCGACCCGCTATTCACGCATTGGCAGTTTTTGCCGATCCAATTTTCACGCATCGGCAGTTTTTGCCGATCCAATTATCACGCATCGGCAGTTTTTCCGATCCAATTTTCACGCATCGGCAGTTTTTGCCGATCCTATAATACGCATTGGCAGTTTTTGCCGATCCTATTTTAACTCATCGGCAGTTTTTGGCGATCCACTTTTCACGCATCGGCAGTTTTTGCCGATCCGCTTTTCACGCATCGGCAGTTTTTGCCGACCCACTTTTCAGGTGTCGGCAGTTTGTGCCGATTCAATTTACACGCATCGGCAGTTTTTGCCGATCCAATTTTCATGCATCGGCAGTTTTTGCCGATCCACTTTTCACGCATCGGCAGTTTTTGAGGATCCGCTTTTTCACGCATCGGCAGTTTTTGCCGATCCAATTTTCGCGCATCGGCAGTTTCTGCCGATCCAATTTTCACGCATCGGCAGTTTTTCCGATCCACTTTTCACGCATCGGCAGTTTTTGCCGATCCAATTTTCACGCATCGGCAGTTTTTCCGATCCAATTTTCACGCATCGGCAGTTTTTGCCGATCCAATAATACGCATCGGCAGTTTTTGCCGATCCTATGTTAACTCATCGGCAGTTTTTGCCGATCCAATAATACGCATCGGCAGTTTTTGCCGATCCTATAATACGCATCGGCAGTTTTTGCCGATCCAATTTTCACGCATCGGCAGTTTTTGCAGATCCAATTTTCACGCATCGGCAGTATTTGCCGATCCAATAATACGCATCGGCAGTTCTTGCCGATCCTATTTTAACTCATCGGCAGTTTTTGCCGATCCACTTTTCACGCATCGGCAGTTTTTGCCGATCCGCTTTTCACGCATCAGCAGTTTTTGAAGACCCACTTTTCAGGTATCGGCAGTTTGTGCCGATCCAATTTTCACGCATCCGCAGTTTTTGCCGATCAATTTTTCACGTGTCGGCAGTTTTTGCCGACCCACGTTTCACGCATCGGCAGTTTTTGCCGATCCATTTTTCACGTATCGGCAGTTTTTGCCGATCCGCTTTTCACGCATCAGCAGTTTTTGAAGACCCACTTTTCACGCATCGGCAGTTTTTGCCGATCCACTTTTCACGCATCGGCAGCTTTTGCCGATCCACTTTTCGCGCATCGGCAGTTTTTGCCGATCCAATAATACGCATCGGCAGTTTTTGCCGATCCTATTTCAACTCATCGGCAGTTTTTGCCGATCCAATAATACGCATCGGCAGTTTTTGCCGATCCTATAATACGCATCAGCAGTTTTTGCCGATCCAATTTTCACGCATCGGCAGTTTTTGCAGATCCAATTTTCACGCATCGGCAGTATTTGCCGATCCAATAATACGCATCGGCAGTTCTTGCCGATCCTATTTTAACTTATCGGCAGTTTTTGCCGATCCGCTTTTCACGCATCGGCAGTTTTTGAAGACCCACTTTTCAGGTATCGGCAGTTTGTGCCGATCCAATTTTCACGCATCCGCAGTTTTTGCCGATCAATTTTTCACGTGTCGGCAGTTTTTGCCGACCCACGTTTCACGCATCGGCAGTTTTTGCCGATCCATTTTTCACGTATCGGCAGTTTTTGCCGATCCAATTTTCGCGCATCGGCAGTTTTTGCCGATCCACTTTTCATGCATTGGCAGTTTTTGTCGATCCAGTTTTTACGCATCGGCAGTTTTTGCCGATCCACTTTTCATGCATCGGCAGTTTTTGCCGATCAGCTTTTCACGCATCGGCAGTTTTTGCCGTTCCACTTTTGACGCATCGGCAGTTTTTGCCGACCCACTTTTCAGGTATCGGCAGTTTGTGCCGATCCAATTTTTACGCATCGGCAGTTTTTGCCGATCCAATAATACGCATCGGCAGTTTTTGCCGATGCAACATTAAGTATAACGCTTCTATCGGCAGTTTTTGCCGATCCAATTTTCACGCATCGGCAGTTTTTGCCGATCCAATTTTCACGCATCGGCAGTTTTTGCCGATCCAATTTTCACGCATCGGCAGTTTTTGCCGATCCAATTTTCACGCATCGGCAGTTTTTGCCGATCCAATTTTCTGGTATCGGCAGTTTTTGCCGATCCAATAATACGTATCGGCAGTTTTTGCCGATCCAATTTTCACGCATCGGCAGTTTTTGCCGATCCAATTTTCACGCATCGGCAGTTTTTGCCGATCCAATTTTCACGCATCGGCAGTTTTTGCCGACCCACTTTTCAGGTATTGGCAGTTTGTGCCGATCCAATTTTCACCCATCGGCAGTTTTTGCCGATCCAATTTTCACGCATCGGCAGTTTTTCCGATCCAATTTTCACGCATCGGCAGTTTTTGCCGATCCTATAATACGCATCGGCAGTTTCTGCAGATCCTATTTCAACTCATCGGCAGTTTTTGGCGATCCACTTTTCACGCATCGGCAGTTTTTGCCGATCCGCTTTTCACGCATCGGCAGTTTTTGCCGACCCACTTTTCAGGTATCGGCAGTTTGTGCCGATCCAATTTTCACGCATTGGCAGTTTTTGCAGATCCAATTTTCACGCATCGGCAGTATTTGCCGATCCAATAATACGCATCGGCAGTTTTTGCCGATCCTATAATACGCATCGGCAGTTTTTGCCGATCCAATTTTCACGCATCGGCAGTTTTTGCAGATCCAATTTTCACGCATCGGCAGTATTTGCCGATCCAATAATACGCATCGGCAGTTCTTGCCGATCCTATTTTAACTCATCGGCAGTTTTTGCCGATCCACTTTTCAGGTATCGGCAGTTTGTGCCGATCCAATTTTTACGCAGCAGCAGTTTTTGCAGATCCAATTTTTACGCATCGGCAGTTTTTGCCGATCCACTTTTCATGCATCGGCAGTTTTTGCCGATCCAATTTTTACGCATCGGCAGTTTTTGCCGATCCAATAATACGCATCGGCAGTTTTTGCCGATACAACATTAAGTATAACGCTGTTTTTCACGTATCGGCAGTTCTTGCCGATCCACTTTTCACGCATCGGCAGTTTTTGCCGATCAATTTTTCACGAGTCGGCAGTTTTGCCGATCCAATTTTCACGCATCGGCAGTTTTTGCCGATCCAATTTTCACGCATCGGCAGTTTTTTCGATCCAATTTTCACGCATCGGCAGTTTTTGCCGATCCTATAATACGCATTGGCTGTTTTTGCCGATCCTATTTTAACTCATCGGCAGTTTTTGGCGATCCACTTTTCACGCATCGGCAGTTTTTGCCGATCCGCTTTTCACGCATCGGCAGTTTTTGCCGACCCACTTTTCAGGTATCGGCAGTTTGTGTCGATCCAATTTTCACGCATCGGCAGTTTTTGCCGATCCAATTTTCACGCATCGGCAGTTTTTCCGATCCAATTTTCACTCATCGGCAGTGTTTGCCGATCCTATAATACTCATTCGCAGTTTGTTCCGATCCTATTTTAACTGATCGGCAGTTTTTGGCGATCCACTTTTCACGCATCGGCAGTTTTTGCCGATCCGCTTTTCACGCATCGGCAGTTTTTGCCGACCCACTTTTCAGGTATCGGCAGTTTGTGCCGATCCAATTTTCACCCATCGGCAGTTTTTGCCGATCCAATTTTCACGCATCGGCAGTTTTTCCGATCCAATTTTCACGCATCGGCAGTTTTTGCCGATCCTATAATACGCATTGGCAGTTTTTGCCGATCCTATTTTAACTCATCGGCAGTTTTTCCGATCCAATTTTCACGCATCGGCAGTTTTTCACGAGTCGGCAGTTTTTGCCGATCCAATTTTCACGCATCGGCAGTTTTTGCCGATCCAATTTTCACGCATCGGCAGTTTTTCCGATCCAATTTTCACGCATCGGCAGTTTTTGCCGATCCTATAATACGCATTGGCAGTTTTTGCCGATCCTATTTTAACTCATCGGCAGTTTTTGGCGATCCACTTTTCACGCATCGGCAGTTTTTGCCGATCCGCTTTTCACGCATCGGCAGTTTTTGCCGACCCACTTTTCAGGTATCGGCAGTTTGTGCCGATACAATTTTCCCCCATCGGCAGTTTTTGCCGATCCAATTTTCACGCATCGGCAGTTTTTCCGATCCAATTTTCACGCATCGGCAGTTTTTGCCGATCCTATAATACGCATTGGCAGTTTTTGCCGATCCTATTTTAACTCATCGGCAGTTTTTGGCGATCCACTTTTCACGCATCGGCAGTTTTTGCCGATCCGCTTTTCACGCATCGGCAGTTTTTGCCGACCCACTTTTCAGGTATCGGCAGTTTGTGCCGATCCAATTTTCACGCATTGGCAGTTTTTGCAGATCCAATTTTCACGCATCGGCAGTATTTGCCGATCCAATAATACGCATCGGCAGTTTTTGCCGATCCTATAATACGCATCGGCAGTTTTTGCCGATCCAATTTTCGCGGCATCGGCAGTTTTTGCAGGTCCAATTTTCACGCATCGGCGGTATTTGCCGATCCAATAATACGCATCGGCGGAATTCTTGCTGATCCTATTTTAACTCATCGGCAGTTTTTGCCGATCCACTTTTCAGGTATCGGCAGTTTTGCCGATCCAATTTTTACGCAGCAGCAGTTTTTGCAGATCCAATTTTTACGCATCGGCATTTTTGCCGATCCACTTTTCATGCATCGGCAGTTTTTGCCGATCCAAATTTTACGCATCGGCTTTTTGCCGATCCAATAATACGCATCGGCAGTTTTTGTCGTTACAACATTAAGTAAAGTTCTTCGGACGGGAGTGCCGATCTATCTTCACGCATCGGCAGTGTTTGAATCAATTTTTCAGGAGTCGGCCCTAGTAAACTATGGTCCAATTTTCACGCATCGGCAGTTTTTGCCGATCCAATTTTCACGCATCGGCAGTTTTTTTGATCCACTTTTCACGCATCGGCAGTTTTTGCCGATCCTATGTCAACTCATTGGCTGTTTTTGCCGATCCTATTTTTAACTCATCGGCAGTTTTTGGCGATCCACTTTTCACGCATCGGCAGTTTTTGCCGATCCGCAATAATATCGTCATCGGCGGTCTTTGTCGGTCCTATTTTCAACTCATCGGCAGTTTTTGCCGATCGAGAGTTTCACGTATCCCGGCAGTTTTTCCGATCCAATTTTCACGCATCGGCAGTTTTGCCGATATAATACGCATTGGCAGTTTTTACCTGATCATTTAACTCATCGGCAGTTTTTGGCGATCCCGCATTTTCACGCATCGGCAGTTTTTGCGCGATCCGCTTTTCACGCATCGGCAGTTTTTGCCGACCCACTTTTCAGGTATCTGATTTGTGCCGATCGAATTTTCACGC